>CAKNXH010072605.1:556-15105 GCA_932178445.1 Andricus quercusramuli | reverse complement strand
AAAACATTTTTTGTATTATTTTGTAATTTTTCATATTTAGTAAATTTCTATTTTTAAATTGAGCAAAATGAAGATTTTGGATCGTCTATTATTGAAAAAAATAACTAATGCTTCCTCTATGAGGAAGCAAATACATTTGCTAACGGGAAGCAAAGTGCTCGTGAAGTGAGCACCATATAATTATAAATACAAACAAAGTGGAAACACTCGAAATCGAATTCACAGCTAGTTTGGTAGAATATTTATTTTTAAACTGTAAATTCAATTATTTCACATTTGGTGAAGCATTGATATTTTTTATTAGATAATTAAATTTATAGTTCAACAGAATTAATTTTTAAACAAGAAGAAATAAATTTTCAACAAAATATCATAATCTTCAACCAAAAAAGATTAATGATTATCATACAAGTATTTGCATTTTTATTTAGAGAAAGAATTGAAACATTTATGTCAAAAAAGATACATTTTAACTCAAAAAATTTTGAGTTGAAAAAATTAATTTTTAACCAGGAAGAAACACGAATTTGAAATCAATGAGACAAATCTGCAACAAAAACAATAAATTTTGAACAAAGTAGTTCGACTCAAGGAAGATGATGAATTTTCATGAAGAAAAAAATTCTAACAAAATAGTTGAATCTTCAACCAAAGTGGATTAATTTTCTACTAAGTTGTTGCATTTTCAGAAAGCAGAAAATTGTCAACAAAAGAGTTAGATTTTCAACCAGAAAATATGAATTTTCAATTTGACAGTTGAATTTTCTTCGAAAAAGTTAAATTTCAAACCAGATCAAATTAATTTTCAAACAAGCAGTTGCATTTCTAATAAAAAAATTCAGTTTCTTCTAAACGAGATGATTTTTTAAATTAGAAAAACTAAAATTTTCTGTGAATTAGGTACATTTTCTATTAGGATAATATAATTTTTCAACAATGAAGACAAATTTTTATCAAGATAGTCGAATTTTGAAGCCAAACTACCAATTTTGAATTTTTGTTTAAAAATAATTCATTTTTAAATGATGAATTTTCAACCTAATAGTTTAATTGTTGAATAGAAAGATGCCAGTTTGCAACTAGTTGAATTCTACGAAAAAAGACAAATTTTTAACAAAATAGATGAATTTTCATCGAAAAATGATGATGAACGAAAAATGAAAAAAATCGTTCAGCTTTAAGCTTGAAAAAAAAATTATTTTCAGCAACAAAAAGAACGGATTTCGAACCAGTAAAATTCAACTGAAAATAGAAAATTTTCAAGAAAATAGTTGAATCCTTAAATAAAATGATGAATTTCACACAGAAGATTAATTTTCTACCCTCATATGAATTTTCAACTTATAAAAAATAAATTTTGAACAAAAAATGGAATTGTTAAATTTGAAGATAAACAAAATGTACAAGAAAACTAATTTCTGACAAAATAGTTCTTTTTTCATTATGTGTGGTTCAATTTCCTACCAAATTGTTGAATTTTCAGAAAAATAGTTAAATTTCTTACCAAAGAGATGAATTTTCATCTAAAGTGATGAATCGTGTACAAAAAAATAATAATAATAATTTGCAAGAATAGAGTTTGAAATTCAACTAAATTGTTGGATTTTCAACCAAAAAGTAGATTTTTTCCCCGAGAAGATTAGTTTTCTACCAAAAAAGACATATTTTTAACTGGAAGAGATAAGCTTTCAACCAGTTGAATCCAGAGAAAAAAGAAAAATTTTCAATAAAATAGTTGAATCCTCAACCAAAATTCATCTTTTACCAACTTATAAAAAAATATGTAAAAATGTAACAATTTTGGTCGCAATATTGGATTATTAATTTTGAATTTTGAATTTTTGATATCGAATTCGAATAACTGACCTCAGAAATTCCCTGATACCAAATTAAAAAAAAATAAGTACAAATTTAGAAATTTTAGCTGTCATTTTGGACCCACCATTTTGAATTTGTAACTTGTATGGTCAAATTTTGAATCAGCGACCCTAAAAACCCCTGTTTACTGAGTTTCATGCAAATGAGACAAAAAATCAAATCTTTGCCTGTTTGAGTGGATTCTGCCCCACTGTGCACTCTTTTCTCCCTTTGAAGTAGATACAGATGCATTTAGTCAGACACCACACCATACAAGTAGAAATGGCCGTATGCAGTGGGACGAAATGCATTATTTTCGTTAAAAAAGATCTACAACCTGCAATTTTGGGCCGATTTTCAATTATTATTTTTAATTGAAGGAAACTAAATTTCGCAGCGCCGTAAAGTCCGCAATTTTGTAATTTCTATTTGTTTATGCATTACATTTTTATTCAATACTTGAGAAAAATAACATTTTTCGCAAAATTGTTGTTTACAGAGGGTTCAGTTGTGGATTATTTTGTAGAGGAAGTGAGGGGAAATTAGGGGTGAGAAAATAGAAAAGATGAGGGGAAATGAAGGGAGAAGGAGTAGGGGAAATAAGGGGTGGAAAAGTAAAAGAATTGTGGGTAAATGTGAAGATGAGAAGTGAGGAAAGTTGCGGAAATTGAATAAATAGGATGTGTGGGGAAGTAGAGGGAGGGAAAGTGGGGGAAGTGAAGGGGAATGAGGGGAGGTAAAGAAGGGGAATGAGGAAATTGGTAGTGGTGCAAATTTGTCAGGGAGTAGGGGAAGTGATGGGAGTTGGAGTAGGGGAAACTTGGGTAGAGAAAGTAGGCGCAGTGGGAGAAAGATGGTGAGGGAAGGTAAGGGGAGGGGAAAAAGGGGACATTAAGAAGAGGTCGCACAAATAGTGTGTTTAAGTGAGGGTAAGTAGGCGTAATTATCAGAAATTAGGGTAAGTAGGTAGGGGAAAGTAAGAGGTAGGTAAGGGGAGTGTTAGTCGGGTAAGCGACTTTTTATTCTCTATTTTTTACTTTTTACTTTTTACCCTCTACTTTTTACTTTTTACTTTTTACTTTTCGCTTTTCCCCTTTTTTTTACTTTTCACTTTCCACACTGTTATTTGCAGAGTAGTGCATTAGATTTATTCGTTGAATTTAAAATTAATTGCACTTCTCTCTGCCGTGAACGTATAAAAGCCGATTTACCTATAAGTACACATAGGTAACAAGACTCAAGAGACCACTCAACAGGTATGTGGCTTTCAACGATCATGAGATTTTCTCGTAAATTGGTTAGGGATTCTCTAGGTTTGGCCTTTTCTACTAGATTGATTCAAAAAATAGATAATTACTTTTTTTTTAAAGTAGTGATAAAATTTGGATCACTATATTGCATTAAAAATGCCGCGGCTAATGAATTTCACTACGAAATTGGAAAATGAATTCTTTTAAATAAAATAGTTGAAGTTTTAAAAAAAAGGCTGATTTTTTAAAAATATAGTCGAATATTCAACAAAAAAGTTAATTTTTAATTGAAAAGAATGAATTTTCAACAACACAGATAAATTTTCGACTAAAAAGATTCATTTTCAACCAAATAGTTTAATTTTCAATAGGAAAAGATCCGTTATGAATTACAAATGGAATATTGAAATTTTCAGTTCAAGAGATTAGTTTACAACAACAAGAAAAACGAGTTTTCAACAATTTCATTTTGACGAAAAAAATTTTTGACCAAAAAGATCAATGTTCTACCAAAAAGGAGGAATTTTCAACGAAAAAGTTCATTTTCAACCTAATAGTTTATTGTTTCACTAAATTGCTCAATTTTCAAACAAAAAATGTGATTTTTCTACAAAAGAGTTACATTTTTAAACACTTTCTTTTCCCACTAAAATACCGAATTTCCAACCAAAAAATAAATATCTTACGAAGTATTTAAACTTTTTACCAAATCGTGAACTTTTCAAGTAAAAAAAGTAAATTTTTGGTATAATAGATGAATTTTTAAACAAAATGAACTGACCAAACAGTTCAATTTTTGAATACATTTTTTAATTTGTAATCAGTGAGTTAATTTTTTAACTAAAAAATATAAGTTACCAAGAAAAAAGTTTATTTTTAAGCAAATAGTTTAATTTGAAAAAAACTCAATTTTTACTGGATTAGTTGAGTTAAAGAAAATGAATTTTGAACCAAAAAAATCATCTTAAAGTGAATACTTTAATTTTATACCAAACTTTTGAATTTTCATGCCAAAAACACAAATTTTCTACAAAACAGTTGAATTTTCAAACAGAAAATATGTATTTGAAAAAAATGTAATTTCCAACCAAATAGTTGAATTTTCTACTGGAATAATAAATCTTCAACCAAAAAAATAAATTCTTTACAAAGTATCCAAACTTTATACCAAATCGTGAATTTTTCAACTAAAAAAGATCAATTTTCAATGCAAAATTTAAATTTTGAAACAAAACGATGAACCCAAAAGTTCTACGAAGTAAGACAAATTTTCAACAAAATTGTTGAATTTTTGAACCAAAAGGACGAGTTATCTAAGAAACAGTTGAATTTTCTAATCGAAAGTATTATTTTTGAACAAGAAAGTTCATTTTTCAACCAAGCAGTTTAATTTTCAAATAAATATTTCAATTTGTAATGAATTAGTTGAGTTTTCACCAAAAAATATGAATTTTCAAAAAAAAATTTGAATTTTCAACCTGAAAATATGATTTTCAACAAAAAATTTAATTTACAATAAAAAGTCAAAATTTCTACCGAAAAGATGACTTTTCAATCAAGAAAGAGGAATTTTCTACAAAGAAAGATTTTTCGGTCAAGAATAAAAAAGATTTTAATCAATTTGTTCAATTTTGAAGTCCAAAAGATGAATTTTCTACAAAACAGTTGAAGTTTCTAGCCGAAAATGCGAATTTGCACCAATAAATTTAATAACCAACAAAATAGTCGAATTTTCCACTAAAATGAAGAATCTTCAAAAAAAATTTCTTTTACAAAGTAATTAAACTTTAAATGAAATAGTTTAATTTTCAACCAAAAAAGATGAATTCTCAAAGATAAGTGTAATGGTTTGATATTCAAACCAAAAAGGTTTTAACTTGAACTCAAGAAAAATTGAATTTAACCAACGAAGACAAATTTCCAACAAAAAAGTTGAATATTTGAATCAACTCAATTCGTAACGTTACTTCCACTGAATTAGTATTATTTAGTATAGATATTATTAGTACTAGTATAAGTATAAGTATTAGTATTAGTATTAGCATTAGTATTTGTGTTAGTGTTTTTAGTGTTTTTAGCATTAGTGTTAGCATTAATGTTAGTATTAGTGTTAGCATTAGCATTAGCATTAGCATTAGCATTAGCATTAGCGTTAGTATTAGTATTAGTATTAGTATTAGTATTAGTATTAGTATTAGTATTAGTATTAGTATTAGTATTAGTATTAGTATTAGTGTTAGTGTTAGTGTTAGTGTTAGTGTTAGTGTTAGTGTTAGTATTAGTATTAGTATTAGTATTAGTATTAGTATTAGTATTAGTATTAGTATTAGTATTAGTATTAGTATTAGTATTAGTATTAGTATTAGTATTAGTGGTAGTGTTAGTGTTAGTATTCGTGTTAGTGGTAGTGTTAGTGGTAGTGTTAGTGTTAGTGTTAGTATTCGTGTTAGTGGTAGTGTTCGTATTAGTATTAGTATTTTTTTTTAATTTTAGTGGAGAAATTAATTTAAATTTTGATTGATCCTGAATGTAATTTCTTAAATTTTAGTTCTCCGTAATAATTGCTTTCCAAATTAACAGTAATTTAGTAAAGCATCGCAACATTGTTTCAACCCATCACCTCTAATCTCTCTTACATAATTCACGAACGGGATTCTGGTACAGGCACGAGATACCCTAAATCCTTAACCAAAATCCCTGAGCACAATATTATCCCTAATGAGTCGCATCAAAATTTCAGGAAGTGACTGCTTCCTTGGATAATATCAAACTTGCAATTTGAAAAAGTAAGAAGTAGAGCATTGAATTATTTTTTTCGAATCCTTACGCATGTTGCCCGAAAATTTGCTCGAATCCACACAAAAATAAATCCATTTTTAGAAAGAAAAAAATCTAAATAAAATTTCTGCCTTCGATCTCTCTAGTAGGTTAGTGGTGAGAGCACTTGACCGGGAATCGGAAGATCTGTGGTTCGATTCTCAGCGGAGCCAAGGAGAAAA
The DNA here is from genome assembly GCA_932178445.1 of Andricus quercusramuli. Taxonomy (NCBI): domain Eukaryota; kingdom Metazoa; phylum Arthropoda; class Insecta; order Hymenoptera; family Cynipidae; genus Andricus; species Andricus quercusramuli. Next base: position 8,999 of record CAKNXH010072605.1, on the reverse strand, counting down.
ATCTTTTTTCAGAAAATAAAAATGTTCATCCTTTTCGTTTTGTTGAAAAAAATGATATTTAAAATCAAGACTCTTAGGAAAATTATATTTATATAGCCTCAAAAACAAGTAGACAACTAAACGGAAAAGAAGTATTTATTCGACTTTTTTATTTTTTATTAATAATTATTTCCATCTGAAATTATATTTGAGTTGATTTTTTTTTCGACTGAAAAAAACTATTCTAATTGAAAATTTGTTATTTTGCTTTAAAAAATGCATCTCTTTGGGTGGAAATTTATTATTTAAAAAAAATTTTAAATGCAACTGTTTAGTTGAAATTAATCTGGCTGAAAATTGATTTTTTGTAGTTGAAAATGTAACTATATAGTAGAAAATTAATCTTCTTGGTTGAAGATTCATTGCTTTAATTGAAAATTTAACTATTTAATTCAAAATGTATTTTTTTTTGTGTTGAAAATTAATTTTTTTAACTGAAAATTTTAATATGGCATTTTCAGCTAAAAATTGATCTTTTGTAGTTTTTATGCAAATTTTAATTACTTGATTGAAATTTTCTTTTTCTGATGCTGACAATTAATTTTTTTGACTGAAAATTTGACTTTAGTATTTTGGACCAAAAAATAATCTCTTATTGTCGAAATTGTAACTATTTGGTGCAAAATTAATTTTTTGGTTAAAGATTAATCGTTTTTATTGAAAATGTAATATTTCATTGAAAATTTCTGGTTTTGATGTTGAAATTAAATTTTTTTGACCGAATATTCATCTTTGGTTGAACATTCAACTATTTTCTTGAAAGCAGAATTACTTGGTGAAAAGTTCAACTAAAATTAGTTAAAAATTAATTTTTGTTATTGTTGAAAATTGATTTTTTTTTACTGAAAATTTGTCTTTTCCATTTTTAGTAGAAAATTCATATTTTTGAATTAAAAATTCAACTATTTGCTTGAAAATTTGTGCATTTGGCTGAAAATTCATACATGTGATAGAAACCTGATCTTGCTGATTCTAAATTCTAAATTAATTTCTTAGGTTAAAAATTTGACTATTTTGTTAAAAATGTATTTTTTTAGTTATTAAAAATTAATGTTTTTTAATTAAAAAATTGACTATTTTATTTTTTTAGAAAATCGATATTTCTTAGTTGAAAATTCAACTGTTTGTTTGAAAATTGATGTATTTTGTAGGAAATTCATATTTTTCTGGAAGAATTCATTTTCTCGGTACATCATTTGTTTTTTTTTTTTATTAAAAATTTATTTCTGAGGTTGAAAATTTGACTATTTTGTTAGAAATTTATATTTTTTTATCGAAAATTAATGTTCTTTTAATTGAAAATTTAACTTTTTCATTTTTTTAGAAAGTGGATATTTCTTAGTTGAAAATTCAACTGTTTGTTTGAAAATTCATGTATTTTGCAGGAAATTCATATTTTTGTGAACAAATTCATATTTTTGTGAACAAATTCATATTTTTGTAAACAAATTCATCTTCTTGGGATATTATTTGTTTTTCTGGATTAAAAATTTATTTCTGAGGTTGAAGATTTGACTATTTTGTAAAAATGTATTCTTTTGTTATTGAAAATTAATGTTTTTTTAATTCAAAATTCTATTATCTCATTGAAAAACTTATTTATTCTGTTAAAAATTCAACTGTTCTGTGAAAAAAAAACATTTTTTTTTGGTTTTACATCAAATAATTCATTTTTGTAGCCGTATTTTGTATTATTTTAAAAACTGATTCGTTTGAAGCACCTTAAGGGCCTTTGCTAATTTTTTTTTGCAGTTGTTGGAAAAAACTTGTTTTTTGTCATCAACTCTGGTTAAAAACAATTAATTCGGTTCTGGTGTACTACCAGTGTTTCAGAATTTCAAGTGGTCCGTCGTTGTCGCAACAAACTGCAATTTAACTCCGAACAATAGAGTGGCGCGTCGCTCATTACGAATGCAGTTTCCTCTGTTTTGTCTAGACGACACAGCACCTCACACCCCTTTGTGTGTATGTACTCTCTAAATTTGAATCAGTAAAAAATTTTAATATATTCAGTCATTGAAATTTGCAAGTGAACAGTTGTATTTCTAGTTGTTTTTTTTGTCACCATAAAGTTAATTTCCAGCCAAATAGTTGAATTTTCTACATTGATAATTGAATTTTTAAGAAAAAATATGAATTTTCATCCAAATAATTGAAAAAAAACTAGATTTTTAAGTCTAAGAATAGCCGTCTTCGACGAAGAAGGTGTGGATCTCGTGACAGTGAAGGTACGTGGGTTAGCTTTCGCAGATGATAAGGTTCGTTTTAAATCACTTGAATATCTGCATGAAAAATGCAAGAAAAATTAATCTTCAATAAAAAAACTGAATTTTCAACTCAAAATTATGAATGTTTATCCAAAAAGTTTATTTTTATACCAAGTAATTGAATTATCAACTAAATATTAAAATAAAAATTATTAGTTTTGAGTTGGACAGTTTTATTTTTACCTCAAAAAGATTCACGAATAGTACTATGAAAAGTTAATTTTTAACCAAATAAATTGAATTCTATATTAAAAATTGGATTTTGCTACCCACATAGTTGAGTTTTTAAGCCAAAAGATAAATTTTCAATCAAAAAGATTAATTTTCGACCCTGAGAAAATTAATTTGCGACGAAATAGGTTTTGAAGCAAATTGTTACATTTTCATAAGAAGGAAAAAACAAGGGAAAAGAATTTTCAAACAAACAAATGAATCTCAAGTTAAAACAGATTAGTTTTCAACATGACTTTTGAATTTTCAAGCAAGAAGAGGAATTTCCACAATTTTTTCAACTCAACTTAAGAATTTTCGAATAGAAAAAAAGGAATTTCAAAAAAACTGTTAAATTTTCTACCTGAAAATACGAATTTCCACCAAAAAATTAATTTCAAAACAAATAGTTGAATTTTCCATCTCAATTATTGAATTTTCAACAAAAAATATGAATATTCTTTAAAATAGTAGAATTTTTAAAACAAAAAGTTCTTTCTGTCAAGAAAGAAAATAAAATCCACCAAACTTTTAAATTTTCAACCAAAAAGATAATTATTATATTCATGGACAAGTGTCTAAGAATGGCTCTCTTCGACGAAGAAAGTATGGATTTCGGGACTGTGAAGGTACGTGGGTTAGCGTTCGCAGATGATAATTATATGAAATTCCACTAAATAGTTTGATTCTCCACTAAAAATGATACATTTGAAACAAATTAAATAAATGCATTTTTAATTTAAAATATTTATTTTTGACTCTGAGACGATTAATTTTCAATGAAATAAATAATTTTTGAATCAAATAGATCAATTTTTAACTAAAATAATAAAAAAACTGATTTTCAAAGAGACAGTTCCAATTCAATATTTCAAATAAAAAAAATACATTATCAATTGAATTTTCAACAACAAAAATTAATTTCCAACAAAAATGTCAATTTTAAACCAAAAAGTTGCATTTGTCAAAAGATAGACGAATTCTGTACCAAGAAATAAGAATTTTGAACATATCGGTTTTCAAAAGACGTTTAACTTTGAACCAAATAGTTAAATAAAAAAAAATGAATTCTGAGCAAAAAATGCAATAGATAATTTTTCAATTTATAAAGATTTTTATTTAAAATGAAAAATAAAAAACTTTTGAATTTAAAGCCAAAAAGGAGAATTTTCAAAAAAGTAGTTGAATCCTAAGCCAATACAGATTAGATTTCAATATGTCTTTTGTATTTTCAAGAAAAAATGTGAATTTTCGTCAAAATAATTAAAAAAAAAAAGATTTTTCAGTCAAAAAATAAAATATAATTTACAAAACTTTCGAATTTTCATCCAAAAAGACGAATTTTCGACAAAGCAGTTGAATCCAAAAAAATAGATCATTTTGTAACCCAAATTTTGAATTTTCAAGTAAAAAAAAAAAGAATTTTTACAAAACGGTTGAATTTTCAACCTGAAAATATTAATTTTCACCAAAAAGTTAATTTCTAACCAAAAAGTTGAATTTTCTACCTTCATGATTGAATTTTTAAGAAAATATGAATTATCATAAAAATAATTTTCAAACAAAAAAGATTCTTAAGTCAAGAAAGAAAATAAAATCCACCAAACTTTTGAATTTTCAACCAAGAAGACGAATGACTATTTATTATATTCATGGACAAGTGTCTAAGAATGGCCCTCTTCGACGAAGAAGTTGTGGATCTCAGGATAGAGAAGGTACGTGGGTTAGCGTTCGCAGATGATGAGGTTCTTATGGCAGTCAATCGGAGACTTTTCAACCAAAAAGGATCACTTATTGACAGAATTGTTGTATTTTGAGAATACAAATAATTTGTTCACCAAATAAAATTTATAATAACAAAGATGAATTCAAAATCAAAAATAGAGTAGTGAACTTTTCAACTAAACATAATATACATTAAAAGAAATTTTTCTAAATTTTCTTTTCCAGCTATATTCATTTATACGATTTTCAATACAGAGGAGAAGTGTGAAAAAGGGGATAAGAGGGGAATAGGGCACCGGAAAAGTATAGCTAAACCAGCGATATTCATCCTTGCTCTGAGAAAGAAAATAAAAAAAACCAAAGTTATAAATTTGCAACCAAAAAGACGAATGGCTATTTATTATATCCATGGACAAATGTCTAAGAATGGCCGTTTTCGACGAAGCAGGTGTGGATCTCGGGACAGTGAAGGTACGTGGGTTAGCTATCGCAGATGATAAGGTTTGTCTTGAACCACTTGAATATCTTTTTTACAAATACAAAATTATTTGGCTGCAAAATAATGTAAAGTTTTTTGCCAAAAGATGATGCTTGCTAAAAAAACAATCTTTTCGAGCCAAATGAAATTCCTCTCAACCTTAAATTGGGAAGAAAATTCGATTTGTGTTGAGAAGCATCCTTCTGAAACAAGACGATATTTCTCTGATTCAATATATTGCTTCTCAAATTCTTCACACAATTTTCTTTGAATTGAATGAAACAAATTTTTATTAAAAAAAAAGAGAACTGCTTCGTTAGAATTTTTTTAATTTACCTAGTTGGCTAAAAATTCAACTATCTTGTTGAAATTCATTTTTTTCTTGTTAAAAATACGTAATTTTCTTTTTTTTACTATAATCGCTATAATATGCTAATATGATTTAAAACGAGCCTTATTATCTGCGAAAGCTAACCCACGTACCTTCACTGTCCCGAGATCCACACCTTCTTCATCGAAGACGGCTTAAAATCATTTTCCTTTTTAAATTATTATTTTTAATTGAAAAATTGACGATTCTAGTTTTGGCTGAAAACTTATCGTTTTTCGATAAAAATATAACTGTTTGGTTAAAAATTAATTTTTTCAGATTTAAAATTAACTTTCATGATGGAAAATACATCCCAATTTTTGGACTTGCAAACTTGACTATAATGTTTGAAAGTCATATTTTTTGGTTGAATTCAACTGGTTCAAATTTTGTTTTTCTTTTTTTTAATAATCTTTAAAACTTAACTATTATTAAATTTTTTTTGTTAAATTCGATTGATTAAAAATTCGTGTTACGTTTGTTGGAAATTAGTTTTTCAAACTAAACATTCAGGGATTTTATTTTTGCTTAAAGTTTTACCTTTTTTAGTTGAAAATTAAACTATTTGAAAAAAATTAGACTATCTTCTTAATATTTTATTCATTTCGTTAAAAATTCTTATTTTTTGTTGAATGTAGCAGGTGGAAAATTAATTTTTTCGTTGAAATCTAATTTCTTGAATTGCAACTGTAATTATTTCTTTTTTAATAAAAAAAAATATTTCATTTAAAAATTTAACTATCTGCTAAAAATTCCTATTTTTGGATTGAATATTCAGCAGTTTTTAGAACACTGTAGCTTTTAGCATAAAAGCTTAACTATTTTAATGAAAATTCGTCGATTTGGGTAGAAAATTTAATTATTTGTTTGAAAATTCGCATATTCGAATGAAAACTGACTTTTTGGTAGACAATTAATCTTTTTGGTAGAAAATAATGCTTCTTGGTCGAAAAATTATCTTTGCTGGTCAAAAATTTAGCTATTTGGTGAACAGTTCAACTATTTTGTGAAGGTACGTGGGTTAGCTTTCGCAAATTATAAGGTTCGTTTTAAGCCACTTGAATATCCTTCTTACATATCCAGAATTTTTTTTCCATTAATTATTTGAACGTAAATTAACATTAATAATCTATGAACGCTAACCCACGTACCTTCACTATCCCGAGATCCACACCTTCTTCGTCAAAGATCGCCATTCTTAGACACTTGTCCATGAAAATAATGAACAGCTATTCCTCTTTTTTGTTGGATAGTGAAGGTACGTGGGTTAGCGTTCGCAGTTTATAAGAATTTTATTTTACAGCATTTTTCATCGCGTTTTCAGAAATTGGTGTTCCAATCTCGAGGAAAAAGCGGTTGGAACATAGATGCATCCCAAAAGTCTCCTTCTGGTGCATTCTGTACGAACGTAAGAGACAATGTCTTTCTCAACTACAAGACGCAAATAAAAGTGAAACAATCCTATAGGGACAACCTAGGCAAATAAAAAGAAATTATTATAGAGTAGAGATAGGTATACGGTAGAATAAGAAAAAACAGAAACAGAAATAGAGGTTTGGATCAGTCAACAAACAAGATTAGTTTTCTACCAAAATCGACAAATTTTTATCATAATAGTTAATTTTCCAAGCTAAAAACTACAGTGTTTAATTTTCAACCAGAAAAATTTAATTTCCGAAAGAAAAGTTATATTTTCATCAAGAAAGATGAATTTTCAACCAAATGGTTGAATTTTTAAATAAAATTTTAAAAATTTAACAAAAAATGAAATAATTACAGTTACAGTTTAAAAAATTGAATTTCAACAGAAAAAAAATAATTCCCCAGCTGTTACATTCAACAAAAAACAAGAATTCAGAACCAAAAAATTAAAATAATACGAAAATAGTTTAATTTTTTTCAAATAGGTAAATTTTCAACCTAAAAAGATGAACTTGCGATCAAGAAGATTGATTTCTTCTACCAAAAAAGGCGAATTTTCAATAAAAGATTTATATTTTCAAGCTAAAAAGTCAATGTTTTTAAAGAGAAGTTACATTTTTTAACAAAAAAAAAAGAATTTTCAAACAGAAAATTAATTTTTAATAAAAAGAGATGAAGTGTCGAAGAAATAGTTCAATTTTCAACTAAAAAAGACGAAATTTCGAGCAAAAATAAAATCTCTTAATTTTCAGTTTAAAAAATAATTTCCAACAAACGATAAACGAATTTTGAATTAATTGAATTAAAGAATAAATAAAAAAAAATAGTTGAGTTATTAAGCTGAACAGTCGACGATTTTAGAAAGCTGGCTAATTTATAACAAAAAAGGTAAATCATCAACCAAAATGATGAATTTTCAATAACCAAGAATAATTTCCTACCAAAATGTTGAATTATCAATTTATACATAAAAATGTTCAACTAAGAATAGAATAATTAAATTTAACTATAAAACAGACAAATTTATAACAAAATATTTGAATCCTCAACAAAGATGATGAATTTTCAACAAAAAAGAAAAAAAGACGAATTTTTAACCAAATACATCAATTTTCAACCGGAAAAGAATAATTTTCAACAGAAAGTGGATAGTTACATTTTTAGTGAAGAAAACTATATTTCAATAAAAAAACAAGTTTTTGGCAAAGGCATTTAATTTGCAACCAAAGACATAAATTTTCAACTGATATGATGAATATTAAAAAAATTCATTTTCGAAAAAAGAAGTAAACATCTAATCGGACAGTAGTATTCTCAACCAAAAAGTGGATTTTTTAACCAAGAAGGTTATTTTCTACAAAAAGGATGGATTTTCAATAAAATATATGGATTTTAATATAACGTCTTTTCAGACTAGATCGAGCTATGAAAGAAAAATTATTTTAAATAATTTTTTTTCTGAAAAAAGATCTCCTTTCGCTCTTCTGGGAATCGAACCACAGAACTTCCGATTGCCGGTCGAGTGCTCTCACTATTTTGCTACATGGTACAAATAAAATTTTACAAGGAACCTTTACTATCATTATAAAATAACATGAAATATTTAACGTCTTTTCAGACTGGATGGAGCTATGATAGGAAAATTATTTTAAATAATTTGTTTCTAAAAAAAGATTTTAATTTTAATTAAAAATTCTTTTTTATTATTTCTTCCTGAAAGCACCTAACCGGAAATCAGTAGTTCTGTGGTTCGATTCCCAGCGGAACGAAAGGAGATCTTTTTTCAGAAAAAAATTATTTAAAATTTTTTCTTTCATAGCTCCATCTAGTCTGAAAAGACGTCAAATATTTTCTGTTATACTCTAATGAAAATACAGATTCCTATAGAGATAAACTTGACCAATAAAAAAATTTATTAGGGAGTAGAGATAG
>CAKNXH010072603.1:0-10915 GCA_932178445.1 Andricus quercusramuli | reverse complement strand
AATTTATAGCTCAGATTCATAATCAGTAATCTAAAGAACCAGACAATACCAAGTTTCATAAAATTTGAACAAAAATTTCTAATTTTGATGAAATAAAATAAATTCCAATTACTAACCGCCATATTGGATTTGCCATATTCAATTTGTTAATTTTTGCTCTAAATTCATATTAAAAAACATCAAAAACTCCTAACACGAAGTTTAATAATTTAAAAAAAATTATTATTCTCAACTGTCACATTGGATCCGCCATATTGCATTTTGTAATTTTTACTTCAGATTCGTAATAATAATTCTCACGAAAATCCGTTAAAACGAAGCATTATGAAATTTGAAAAATAATTTACAGTTTTCAACTTTCATATTGAATCTGCCATATTGAATTTTGTAATCTAATAATTAAAAACTTTAAAAACATTTAAATAGTAGGTATAATGAAATTTGCTTTATTTTCTACTTTAACTGAATAAAAATTAAAATAAAAATATTTCGTATTTTACAAGGCTATTAGTGACTGAATATTTAATAAAGCGGATTCATCAAATCTTGAAGTTAAATTGAGCCTTTGTCTATAAGCTGGGTCGGATTTAGGAAATGAAATTTTAAGTAATCCTAAACTTCCATTCATGGGCAATTCCCGGCAGAAACAAGGGATATTACTTGGTGAAATTCGGAACCTTCCTGGAAAGCTGTCACCTATCTAAACCCTGAATTTCATTCCACCTACTATAAACCACCATAAAATAATTATACATACGTTTTCACTATGAAATTCCATTTCAGAGAGAAATATTATACTCAGACATTTGGAAAGTAGTTTTAGAATTGAATTCTTTCTTCACTAGAAAATAAACAATTAATTATTAACTTTTGTGTCAAAATCAAACTTTCTGATTAAAATATAAAATTAATATTCATGAAATATTGATCTATTTTATAGTATTTTTTATAAAAAATAGAAAAGAAAAGCTAGAACAATATTCTTGTTTGAGAACATTGATCTAACCGGAAATTGTTTAAAATTGTGAGCGTCGCCGATTCGAGCGTGGATTTACAGGTTGAACGTACATCAAAATCCATTAGGTGCGTATTTTTTCTTTTGATCCAATGAGCCTTAGTTTGCGAGATATCGAGGATTGAGTATTTACGCTCGGGCAGCGTGGGGATAAGCGTCGCTGATACCTGACCTTGGCGCATGGGTGGGAGTAGAGAGCAAGCGTCCGGTCTCTCTCCCTCTCGGACGCCAACGTCAGGCCTCATCGACACTTATCCCCACTGTGCTTCCGCTTGGGCAATTATAAGCCTGCGACTAGCGAACGGTGTATGGCAGCCAGGCGAGTCGAGCGCTCAAGCGTAAATCATCAATCCTTGTAATTGCCTGAGTGGAAGCAGAGTGGGGATAAACGTCGATGAGGCCCAACATCGGCGCATGGGAGGGAGAGAGACCAGGTGCTCGCTCTCTCTCCCTCTCATGCGCCAACGCTAGGGCTCAGCTACGCTCATCCTCAAGCTGCCCGAGCGTGAATACTGAATCCTCGATATCTCGGAAACTAAGATTCATTGGGACGAAAGAAAAAATACGCACCTAATGGATTTCCATGCACTTTCATCCTTTGAAGCGCCAGTCCAATCAGCGACACACATTTCGCGACCTGTACTTGTGGGAGGCAAAATTTGAGTGCTCCACAGATTTCACAAATTTTTGGACAGCATTTCAACAGCCTCGTGTAGAGTAGATATTTTTTGTAATATAATTATTTTTTTTATTAACAATAGCAATTTTTAACGGAACTAACTAACAAAATATGAAACAGATGTCAGTTGGCAGATGTGAGCAACACAGCAAATGGTTGAAAAATGTTTATTCTTCTTTGGTATTCAAGAAACTGTTTTTCTAACATAATTTTTTTTATTTTAACAAAATCTAACTTGAATAAACTAAAATTCTTTTGACAGAATATTTAAGTTTTGGGTGAAATTTGATTTCAATCAAAAAAAGAATATTTAATCAATTTTTCCGAAATTTTGTTGAATATTTATTTATTTATCTATAATTGATACTTTTTCAGTTGTAACTCAACTTATTGTTTACAAATTCATCTCTTTTGATCGAGGAGCAACAATTTGTTCAAAAAATACCTTTCTGTACAAAAAATTGTTATCATAAATTAATTTTCATTTTTGGGTTAAAAATACAACAATTTTCGTCAAATTTTTCTTCTCTCTTATTTGAAAAATTTTTCGTGACTGAAAATTTATCCCTTTGTTTGGAAATTCATAATTTCCGTTCAAAATTAATTTTTCAACAGAGAAATAAAGTATTACATTTTTGATTAAAAATATTTTTTTTTCAGTAGAAAATCTTTTTTTTTATAATACATCCTTTCTGTTGAAAATTTATTTCTATGGTTGATCATTGAACTATTTGGTCAAAAATTTTCAAGAATTTTTTAACCGGAAAAATAATTTTCAACCAAAAAATTCAATGTTCACCTTAAAAATAAAAATTTTTAACCAAGGAGTTGAATTCTCAATCGAAATGATGAATCTTCAACCGAAAAAAGTGATTTTTCAATTGATCATTCATCTAGAAAAGTTTTCAGTTCATTTGTTGACACGAAAATGTGAATATTAAGTATTAATTAAATTTTCTGCGAAATGGTTAAATTTTCAACAGAACAGTAGAATTTCCAACCAAAAGTATGATTTTTTAATAAAATACTGTTATTTTCAAACAAACAGTTTTATTTTTATCCAAGAAAGATGAAATTTCTCTTGTAACAGATGCATTTTTAATAAAAAAAAATTCGAAAAAATTGTTGAATTTTCATCCAAAAAAGATTTCAGTACTCTTTTCAACACCAAAATATTTAATTTAACTGAAAAGTAAATTCCCTACAAAATAGTTAAATTTTCAAAAAAAAAGCAGAAATTTCAACCCGAAATTATGACTTTCCAACAAAATTGTTGAATTTCAAACCCAAAAGTTGTGTTTTCATTCAAGAAAGACGGAATATTTATTTTAAAAGAGATAAAATGAAAAAAAATTAAATAAAAAATATTTCTGGGTTCATAAGTCAAATGTTTGGTTAAAAATTAATGTTCTTAGTTAAAATTTATTTTTTTGTTTGAAAATTCATCTTCTTGGTAGAAGACTTATCTATTTGGTTGAAAAATTAATTTTTCAACAGACAATTTAAGTATTACATTTATGATTCAAAATGATTTTTTTTCAGTAGAAAATTCAACTATTTGGTTAATTTTTTATTTAATTCATCCTCTGCGTTAAAAGTGTATTTCTTTTGTTGATCATTGAACTATTTGGTTCAAAGTGGAATCATTCTGTTGAGAAATTGCTTCTTTTGGTTGATTTCTTGGTTAGAAATTTATTTTTTATTTTTTTATTTTTTTTTTAACATCAAAATTAACAAAAAAAATTTATTTTTTGGTTAAAAAATTGTTGAAAATTCACTCTCTTCTATTGAAAAGGAATTGTTTCAACAGAAAATTTATTAATTCAATTTTTGGCAATTTCCTCTATTTGGTAAAAATTAATTTTTTTCACTGAAGATTCAACTATTTCTTATCAAAAATGTATTTTTTTTATGTCAGTAGAAAATTTAACTATTCGACTAAAATTTTGTTTTCATTGAGAATTTATGATTTTAGATGAAAATTATTTAAGAATACTATTATTTGTTTCAAATTAATGTTTTTTTCTTTAAAATTCGTCTTTTTCAATATCATGAAAAATATAAATTTCCATTTTCCTTGGTTGAATATTTTTATTTCTAAGCTGAATATTGAATTTCTTGGTTAACAATTAATTTTTGGTTAAAAAATTGTTAAAAATTCACTTTTTAATTGGAAAGGAATTATTCGAACAAGAAATTTATTAATTTAATTTTTGGGTGAAAATTGAAGTATTTGGTTGAAAATTTGTTTATTTCTTTGAAGATTCATCATTTTATTAAAAAATCAATCTCTTTGGTTTAAAATTTAATTATTTGGTTAGAAATTATTCTTCTTGCTTGTAAATTCGTGTTCTTATTTGAAAATTTATCTTCTTGGTAGAAATTTCCTCTGTCTGATTAAAAAATAATTTTTCCCCTGAAGATTCAACTATTCCTTATCAAAAATTTATTTTTCTTATGTTAGTAGAAAATTCAACTATTTAACTAAAAAAATTTTTTTATTGAGAATTTATGATTTTAGTTGAAAAATTATTCAAAAATGCTACTATTTGTTTCAAATTAATGTTTTTCTCTTCAAAATTGGTCCTTTCTACTATCATGGAAAATATAAATTGCCATTTTCCTTGGTTGAACATTTTTATTTCTAACATGAATATGGAATTGCTTGTTTAAAAATTAATTTTTTATTAAAAAATTGTTGAAAATTCACTTTTTTTATTGAAAAGGAATTATTCCAACAGGAAATTTATTAATTTAATTTTTGGTTGAAAATTGAAGTATTTGGTTGAAAATTTGTTTATTTGTTTGGGGATTCATCATTTTATTAAAAAATCCATCTCTCTGGTTGAAAATTCAATTATTTGGTTAGAAATTATTCTTCTTGGTTGTAAATTCGTATTCTTCGTTGAAAATTTATCTTCTTGGTAGAAATTTCCTGTTTGATTAAAAAATAATTATTTTCACTGAAGATTCAAATATTTTGTATAAAAAATCTATCTTTCTTCTGTTAGAAAATTTAATTATTTGACTAACAATTTTTTTTTATTGAGAATTCATTAATTTTATTCATTGATTTGATCTCTCTGATTAAAAATTGATCTCCATTATTTGAAAATGCCACTATTTTTTTAAATTGATGTTTTTTCTTTAAAATTATTTTTTTTACTACCATGAAAAATATAAGTCGTAAGAAAATTTCATTTTTGTTGTTGAAGATTCAGCATTTTAGTTGAAAGTTCGTACTAATTGCGAATTCTCAGATTCAATTCAATCTAATTGGGCGAAAATTACTTGGTAATAATTTTTATTTATTTTTTTATTGAATTAATTATGTATATATAGACAATCACCGTATTTCGACAAAGGCTGAATCTCTCTGAACAAATTTTGCATTGAATTTCGTTGAACAATGTAAATGTAATCTACTGCGATAATTTTGACGCAGTTACACAGTTTAATTTGAAATTGTGATGCAGATTTCCACGTTATTCCTAGCCCGTAAATAAAGCTTTCATCGGAATAATGCGCATCACACGACTAAAGTAATCCTGAATAACATTGAAAGCTACTGTCCAAATTTCGAAAAAATTGAGAGAATTTTTCAAAAAACGGTTACAAATCTCATGAAATTCCACTCTGAAGGACCTTTGATAGAGTTATTTTTAACGTAAGAAGGTTTAAAATAAAATAAAAGTATTTCTCGAATTAGGAAAATATTTCTTCCCCCCCCCCCCCAGTTTTACTGCAAGTAATTTTCAGTTTCCAAAAATGTTTTTCTAGATTTTCAGATTTTAAAATCTTCAAATTGATTAATTTATTTTGAAGAAAAAATGTCTTTTCTACTATAAAAGATGGCTTTTTAACAAAACACTGGAATTTTCGAAAAATAATTAAATTTTTAACATAATAGTTGAATTTTCAATTTAAATATGTAATTTATACAAAGAAAGTATCTTAAAACGAAAAAGAAGAATTTTCAAGAAATGAAGATTTTTCACTGAAGAAAGAAAATTTTACATAAATTGTTGAACCTTCAAGCTAAAAGACAAGTTTTCTCTACAAAAATTGAATATACAAACAAAAAATATGACTTTAGCAAAAAATTATTTTTCCACGACGCTGATGCATTTCTGTCAAACAAAAATGAAAATTCAAACCAAGAAAATTATTTTTTTTTTTTACCAAAAAAGGAGAATTTTCATCTTAAAATAGATCAATCTCAAAAAAATGAGAAAGTTACATTTTCAGTTGAAAAATTAATTTTTAAACAAAAAAAAAGTTTTTTTCACTAAAGAGTTAAATTTTTAGCCAGAGACATAAGCCTTCGATCAGAAAAATGAATTTTTAACAATGTAATTTAATTTTTATCCAAGTAGTTGAATTTTCAATTTAAAAAGATTATCTTTCAACAAAATAGTTTAAATTTCTACCAAAGAGATAAATTTTCAACTAAAAATATAACTCTTCAAAAAAAAAATGATTTCTCAACAGAGTGATTCAACCAAATTTTTGAAATGAAATGGTTGAATACTCAAGCAAAGAAGAAGAATTTTTAACCAAAAAGTTACATTTTCACGAAAAAAAGCAATTTTTACTAAAGCGGATGAATTTATAAATCAAAAAGATAAATTAAAAAAACAGTTGAATTTTCGGATAAAAAAGATTTTATTTTACTTTTTACGAACAAAATATAAATTTTCAACCAAGAAATAAGTTTCTACAAAAAAATTGAATTTTCAATCCGAATAGAAAATTTTTTAACCAATAAGGATGATTTTTCAATAAAATTGTTGAACTCTCTACCCAATAGTTGCATTTTTATAAAATAAATGAAATTTCTTTTAAAACAGATGAATTTTCATTTAAAAATAAAACAAATTTTTAAAAAATAGTTGAATTTTCATCCAGAAAAGATTCAAGTTGACTTTGCAAGATCAAAGTATGAATTTTTTCACAAAAATAAGTTTCTACGAAAAAAATTGAATTTTTAATCCAAAAAGACAAATTTTTTTAACCAAAAGGGATGAATTTTTAATGAAATAGTTGAATTTTCTAAAAAATAGTTAAATTTTTACCCAAGAAAGATGAAATTTGTACTAAAATAGATGAATTTTTTCTAAAAAAACGACACGTTTTTTTTCAAAGTTGACCTTTCATCTAGGAAAGCTTTTAGTTCATTTTTTAACACCCAAATATGAATTTTAAAGGAAAAGTAAATTTTCTACGGAATAATTAATTTTTCGACAAAACAGTAGAATTTTCAACCAAAAGTATAACTTTTCAAAAAAATCATTTTATTTTCAACCAAACAGTTGAATTTTTATCCAAGAAAGATAAAATTTCTCTTAAAAGAGATGAATTCTTAATTTGAAAAGAAATTTTTTTTTTCAAATAGTTGAATTTTCATCCAGAAAAGATTTCCAAAAATGAGTTGAATTTTCATCCAAAGGGAAAATACAAATTCTAAACAAAAAGTGAATTTTGTAGGAAATAGTTGAATTTTCAAAAAAATAGTTGCATTTTTACCGAAAAATATGCAACATATATATGTATTTTGTTGGAAAGTTGTCTTTCTTGTTTAAACATTTTATTATTTGATAGAAAATTTAAATATTCTGTTGTAAATGAAAATAATCTGTTGAAAAGTTAACTTTTTGGTTGAAAATTCAACTATCTTATTGAAATTTTGTCTTTTTGGCTTAATAATTCAACTATTTTCTTTAAAATTAACTTTGTCGATGATAATTCATTATTCCGAATTGAAAATTCAATAATTTGTCAGAATTTATTTCTGTTTCTCGACTGAAAAATCTTTTTCGATGTTTTAGTTCAAAATTCGTTCCTTGATTGAAAATTTAACTAATTTATTAAAAATTTGTCTTTTTGGTTAAACAAGACTATTTCTTATTGAAAATTAAAGTCTTACATATCAATATAAAATATTAACTATAAAATTTTTCGTTGAGAATTAAACTATTTGCTAAAAATTAATTCGTTTTTGGTTAAAGATTCATCCATTGAGTTAATTTTTCAACTAAAAATCGAAGTATTTGGTAAAAAATGTATTTATTTTGTTAGAAAGTTGTATTTTTTAGTCACCAACTTAAAAAAAATTAATTTTCAACCAAATAGTTGAATTTTCAACCCAAAAGATGAATTCTGAACCAAAAAAATTAATTCTCTACCAAAAAAGACAATATTTTTAATGAAAACATGAAATTTTCATAAAATAGTTAAATCTTCCATGAAAAAAGATCAATCTTCAACCAAAATTGAAATAGTTAAATTTTCAGATTAAAAAATTAATTTTCATCCGAAACAAAAATTAGTAAATTTTCAATCAATTACCGTCGACTTTTTATATAAAAGAGATGAATTTTCTACTAGAAATGAAATAGCTCAATTTTCAGCCAAAATGAATAATTTAAAAATAAATAATAGTTGAATTTTCCGCAAAAAAAAATTAATTTTCAACTAAGAAAATTATTTTTTAAACCAAAAACAACGAATTTTAAACTAATTACGTTCAATAATTTTCAATCAAAAGTGAAATAGCCAAATCTTCAGCTGAGAAAATTGATTTTGAACGAAGAAGATTATTTTTTTACTTAAAAACAACGAACTTTCAACTGAAAAAAATAATTTTAATTAAAAATGGAATACTTGAATATTCTGATAAAAAAATATTTTCAACTAAGAAAATCAATTTTTTAGTAAAAACGACGAATTTTCAGCTGAAAAAAAATCTCAACTATGAGAAGATTAGTCTCATATTAAAAACAAGAAATTTTCAGTTAACTACAGTACAATTTTCGATGAAAAGAACTGAATTTTCAACCAAGAAAATTAGTTTTCAACAAAAATGTTTTTAATTAAATAATTGAATTTGTATCTGAACCAAAAATAAATTTTGAACAAAATAGTTGAATTCTTAACGCGGGACATTAATTTTTTACCAGATAAGTAGAATTTTGAACAAAACACATGAATTTTCAACCAAATAGTTTGATTTTCAACTAAAAAACATAAAGTTTTCATCAAAAATGAAGTAATTACATTTTCATTTAAAAACATTAATTTTCAACTAATGAATCTGATTTCCTTAGAAATAAAAAATTTTCAACTTCATAGTTAATTGAAAAAAAGAACTAATTTTCCAACCCAAAAGCGAGCCAGCTTAAATTTTATTTAAAATGAAGACGATGAGTTTTTACCAAAAACAACAAATTTTCAACTAAATAGAACAAATTTGATTACAAGTGAAATAATTCAATTTTCAGCTATTAAAAAATCAATTTGCAACTAAGAAAATTTTTTTTCAAACAACAAGCTTAATTTTCTATAAAAAACCACCAATTTTCAATCATACAGTAGAATTTTCAAACTGAAATCAATTTTCAAAAAAAAAAAAAAAAAAAAAAAATAAAAAAATTATATTTTATTTTTAAAAAAAAAAATATTTAAAAAAAAAAAAAAAAAAAAAAAATGAATAAGTTACATTCTTAGTTTAAAAAAATTAACTTCGAAAACGAATTTTCGACGGAATAGTCACAATTTCAATCAAATAAACGAATTTTCAACTCAAATTATGAATCTTCAAACAAAAATACATTCTTAACTCAGTACTTGAATTTTTAATCCAAAGACGAATTTTCAATAAAATAACTGTAATAAAAGCTGAAGTACTTTTTCAAAAATTAATTTTTCTGGTTGAGGATTAAATATTTTAGTTGAAAATTCGTTCCTTGATTGAAAATTTAACTATTTTGTTAAAATTTTACCTTTTTTTTGAATTAGACTATTTCTTATCAAAAATTAAATTCTTACATATCAACATAAAATATCAACTATTACATTTTTCACTAAGAGAAATTCATTTTTGTTTTTCTTGAAGATTCAGTATTGTATTTGAAAATTCTTGCCTTGATTGAAAATTTCACTATTTTTTTTTTAAATTTGTCCTTTTGGTTGAATTCGACTATTTCCCATCTGAAAATTAATTTTCTTTGGTAAATGCAAGAAATCTGTTAAAAATATATCTTCTTGGTTAAAAATCCAACTATTTTTGAAGAAAATTCAAATATTTTGTTGAAAATTATTCCATTATCGCAGACAAGTAATCTAATAAATTGAAAAGATTAATGAAGATTTATATCGAATTTACAAGAGTAATTTTTTTAAATTTATTATTAAAAACTCCGAGCAATGTTGAAAAGCATCGTGAAGTCTAAATAAATGATTCTAAAGTGCATTTACCTGACGGTGACATTTTATCCTTGTTAAGGTGGTACTAATGGAATTCCCATTGTCAGGAACATTTAGACAACTGTCTTGGACTTGTTGGATAATTAGCGTCGCCAATCACACTCTCCGAAACTGAGTAAATAAATTACTAGTTTCTCTTTGTAATCTTTACCTACTCAACTTCTGAGATAATTGTAATTAAATTTTAATGTCAAACAAATATTTACAATTATTTAAAAACACTTGAAAATAAAATTTAAAACATTAAATTCAGGATAAATCAAGATTTAAATGCCTTTTTAACGTCCAACATTCAAATTTAACTAAAAAATTCTTCAAAATTGAAAAAAAAAACCAGTAAAGACTGCAATTTTGACGAAAAAGATTCCAAAAAAGTCTGCCATAACAACCTTATCATCTGCGAACGCTAGCCCTAACCCACGCACCCTCACTGTCCCGAGATCCACACCTCCTTCGTCAAAGAGGGCCATTCTTAAACGCTTTTTCATGTGAATAATTAATTCAGAAAACATTTAAAGAATTATTTTTTGAGCATTCATTATGAATTTTTTGAGATTTTTGGAAGTGGTGGAACATGGTAGAAAAAATTGAAAAACGTACTTTCATACGAATATTGGACTTCGAAGACCTTGGATGACTGTTAAAAAAATCATGCGAGTGACTTTTTTTCTATTTTTAATAAAAATAGTAATATAAGATTTATGATTTTCTTCCAAGACAATAATTTTTATTTTCAGTTAGGTTAATTATGAAGCCCATGCTCGAACGCTAACCCACGCACCCTCATTGTCCCGAGACCCACACCTTCTTCGCCGAAGAGGCCATTCTTAAACACTTGGCCATGTGAATAATTAATTAAGAAAACATTCATAAAAATACCGATTTCAGCATTAATTTTACAAAAAACTGCTACTTTGAATTTTTTAAATTATTTCAAATTTTTGGTTAAGAATTTT
>CAKNXH010072602.1:0-10914 GCA_932178445.1 Andricus quercusramuli | reverse complement strand
AATTTATAGCTCAGATTCATAATCAGTAATCTAAAGAACCAGACAATACCAAGTTTCATAAAATTTGAACAAAAATTTCTAATTTTGATGAAATAAAATAAATTCCAATTACTAACCGCCATATTGGATTTGCCATATTCAATTTGTTAATTTTTGCTCTAAATTCATATTAAAAAACATCAAAAACTCCTAACACGAAGTTTAATAATTTAAAAAAAATTATTATTCTCAACTGTCACATTGGATCCGCCATATTGCATTTTGTAATTTTTACTTCAGATTCGTAATAATAAATCTCACGAAAATCCGTTAAAACGAAGCATTATGAAATTTGAAAAATAATTTACAGTTTTCAACTTTCATATTGAATCCGCCATATTGAATTTTGTAATCAAATAATTAAAAACTTTAAAAACATTTAAATAGTAAGTTTAATGAAATTTGCTTTATTTTTTACTTTAACTGAATAAAAATTCAAATTAAAATATTTCGTATTTTACAAGGCTATTAGTGACTGAATATTTAATAAAGCGGATTCATCAAATCTTGAAGTTAAATTGAGCCTTTGTCTATAAGCTGGGTCGGATTTAGGAAATGAAATTTTAAGTAATCCTAAACTTCCATTCATGGGCAATTCCCGGCAGAAACAAGGGATATTACTTGGTGAAATTCGGAACCTTCCTGGAAAGCTGTCACCTATCTAAACCCTGAATTTCATTCCACCTACTATAAACCACCATAAAATAATTATACATACGTTTTCACTATGAAATTCCATTTCAGAGAGAAATATTATATTCAAACATTTGAAGAGTAGTTTTAGAATTGAATTCTTTCTTCACTAGAAAATAAACAATTAATTATTAACTTTTGTGTCAAAATCAAACTTTCTAATTAAGATATAAAATTAATATTCATACAATATTTATCAATTTTATAGTATTTTTTATGAAAAATAGAAAAGAAAAGCAAGAATAATATTCTTGTTTGAGAACATTGATCTAACCGGAAATTGTTTAAAATTGTGAGCGTCGCCGATTCGAGCGTGGATTTACAGGTTGAACGTACATAAAAATCCATTAGGTGCGTATTTTTTCTTTTGATCCAATGAGCCTTAGTTTCCGAGATATCGAGGATTGAATATTTACGCTCGGGCAGCGTGGGGATAAGCGTCGCTGATACCTGACCTTGGCGCATGGGTGGGAGTAGAGAGCAAGAGCCCGGTCTCTCTCCCTCTCGGACGCCAACGTCAGGCCTCAGCGACACTTATCCCCACCGTGCTTCCGCTTGGGCAATTATAAGCCTGCGACTAGCGAACGGTGCATGGCAGCCAGGCGAGTCGAGCGCTCAAGCGTAAATCATCAATCCTTGTAATTGCCTGAGTGGAAGCAGAGTGGGGATAAACGTCGATGAGGCCCAACATCGGCGCATGGGAGGGAGAGAGACCGGGTGCTCGCTCTCTCTCCCTCTCATGCGCCAACGCTAGGGCTCAGCTACGCTCATCCTCAAGCTGCCCGAGCGTGAATACTGAATCCTCGATATCTCGGAAACTAAGATTCATTGGGACGAAAGAAAAAATACGCACCTAATGGATTTCCATGCACTTTCATCCTTTGAAGCGCCAGTCCAATCAGCGACACACATTTCGCGACCTGTACTTGTGGGAGGCAAAATTTGAGTGCTCCACAGATTTCACAAATTTTTGGACAGCATTTCAACATCCTCGTGTAGAGTAGATATTTTTTGTAATATAATTATTTTTTTTATTAACAATAGCAATTTTTAACGAAACTAACTAACAAAATATGAAACAGATGTCAGTTGGCAGATGTGAGCAACACAGCAAATGGTTGAAAAATGTTTATTCTTCTTTGGTATTCAAGAAACTGTTTTTCTAACATAATTTTTTTTATTTTAACAAAATCTAACTTGAATAAACTAAAATTCTTTTGACAGAATATTTAAGTTTTGGGTGAAATTTGATTTCAATCAAAAAAAGAATATTTAATCAATTTTTCCGAAATTTTGTTGAATATTTATTTATTTATCTATAATTGATACTTTTTCAGTTGTAACTCAACTTATTGTTTACAAATTCATCTCTTTTGATCGAGGAGCAACAATTTGTTCAAAAAATACCTTTCTGTACAAAAAATTGTTATCATAAATTAATTTTCATTTTTGGGTTAAAAATACAACAATTTTCGTCAAATTTTTCTTCTCTCTTATTTGAAAAATTTTTCGTGACTGAAAATTTATCCCTTTGTTTGGAAATTCATAATTTCCGTTCAAAATTAATTTTTCAACAGAGAAATAAAGTATTACATTTTTGATTAAAAATATTTTTTTTTCAGTAGAAAATCTTTTTTTTTATAATACATCCTTTCTGTTGAAAATTTATTTCTATGGTTGATCATTGAACTATTTGGTCAAAAATTTTCAAGAATTTTTTAACCGGAAAAATAATTTTCAACCAAAAAATTCAATGTTCACCTTAAAAATAAAAATTTTTAACCAAGGAGTTGAATTCTCAATCGAAATGATGAATCTTCAACCGAAAAAAGTGATTTTTCAATTGATCATTCATCTAGAAAAGTTTTCAGTTCATTTGTTGACACGAAAATGTGAATATTAAGTATTAATTAAATTTTCTGCGAAATGGTTAAATTTTCAACAGAACAGTAGAATTTCCAACCAAAAGTATGATTTTTTAATAAAATACTGTTATTTTCAAACAAACAGTTTTATTTTTATCCAAGAAAGATGAAATTTCTCTTGTAACAGATGCATTTTTAATAAAAAAAAATTCGAAAAAATTGTTGAATTTTCATCCAAAAAAGATTTCAGTACTCTTTTCAACACCAAAATATTTAATTTAACTGAAAAGTAAATTCCCTACAAAATAGTTAAATTTTCAAAAAAAAAGCAGAAATTTCAACCCGAAATTATGACTTTCCAACAAAATTGTTGAATTTCAAACCCAAAAGTTGTGTTTTCATTCAAGAAAGACGGAATATTTATTTTAAAAGAGATAAAATGAAAAAAAATTAAATAAAAAATATTTCTGGGTTCATAAGTCAAATGTTTGGTTAAAAATTAATGTTCTTAGTTAAAATTTATTTTTTTGTTTGAAAATTCATCTTCTTGGTAGAAGACTTATCTATTTGGTTGAAAAATTAATTTTTCAACAGACAATTTAAGTATTACATTTATGATTCAAAATGATTTTTTTTCAGTAGAAAATTCAACTATTTGGTTAATTTTTTATTTAATTCATCCTCTGCGTTAAAAGTGTATTTCTTTTGTTGATCATTGAACTATTTGGTTCAAAGTGGAATCATTCTGTTGAGAAATTGCTTCTTTTGGTTGATTTCTTGGTTAGAAATTTATTTTTTATTTTTTTATTTTTTTTTTAACATCAAAATTAACAAAAAAAATTTATTTTTTGGTTAAAAAATTGTTGAAAATTCACTCTCTTCTATTGAAAAGGAATTGTTTCAACAGAAAATTTATTAATTCAATTTTTGGCAATTTCCTCTATTTGGTAAAAATTAATTTTTTTCACTGAAGATTCAACTATTTCTTATCAAAAATGTATTTTTTTTATGTCAGTAGAAAATTTAACTATTCGACTAAAATTTTGTTTTCATTGAGAATTTATGATTTTAGATGAAAATTATTTAAGAATACTATTATTTGTTTCAAATTAATGTTTTTTTCTTTAAAATTCGTCTTTTTCAATATCATGAAAAATATAAATTTCCATTTTCCTTGGTTGAATATTTTTATTTCTAAGCTGAATATTGAATTTCTTGGTTAACAATTAATTTTTGGTTAAAAAATTGTTAAAAATTCACTTTTTAATTGGAAAGGAATTATTCGAACAAGAAATTTATTAATTTAATTTTTGGGTGAAAATTGAAGTATTTGGTTGAAAATTTGTTTATTTCTTTGAAGATTCATCATTTTATTAAAAAATCAATCTCTTTGGTTTAAAATTTAATTATTTGGTTAGAAATTATTCTTCTTGCTTGTAAATTCGTGTTCTTATTTGAAAATTTATCTTCTTGGTAGAAATTTCCTCTGTCTGATTAAAAAATAATTTTTCCCCTGAAGATTCAACTATTCCTTATCAAAAATTTATTTTTCTTATGTTAGTAGAAAATTCAACTATTTAACTAAAAAAATTTTTTTATTGAGAATTTATGATTTTAGTTGAAAAATTATTCAAAAATGCTACTATTTGTTTCAAATTAATGTTTTTCTCTTCAAAATTGGTCCTTTCTACTATCATGGAAAATATAAATTGCCATTTTCCTTGGTTGAACATTTTTATTTCTAACATGAATATGGAATTGCTTGTTTAAAAATTAATTTTTTATTAAAAAATTGTTGAAAATTCACTTTTTTTATTGAAAAGGAATTATTCCAACAGGAAATTTATTAATTTAATTTTTGGTTGAAAATTGAAGTATTTGGTTGAAAATTTGTTTATTTGTTTGGGGATTCATCATTTTATTAAAAAATCCATCTCTCTGGTTGAAAATTCAATTATTTGGTTAGAAATTATTCTTCTTGGTTGTAAATTCGTATTCTTCGTTGAAAATTTATCTTCTTGGTAGAAATTTCCTGTTTGATTAAAAAATAATTATTTTCACTGAAGATTCAAATATTTTGTATAAAAAATCTATCTTTCTTCTGTTAGAAAATTTAATTATTTGACTAACAATTTTTTTTTATTGAGAATTCATTAATTTTATTCATTGATTTGATCTCTCTGATTAAAAATTGATCTCCATTATTTGAAAATGCCACTATTTTTTTAAATTGATGTTTTTTCTTTAAAATTATTTTTTTTACTACCATGAAAAATATAAGTCGTAAGAAAATTTCATTTTTGTTGTTGAAGATTCAGCATTTTAGTTGAAAGTTCGTACTAATTGCGAATTCTCAGATTCAATTCAATCTAATTGGGCGAAAATTACTTGGTAATAATTTTTATTTATTTTTTTATTGAATTAATTATGTATATATAGACAATCACCGTATTTCGACAAAGGCTGAATCTCTCTGAACAAATTTTGCATTGAATTTCGTTGAACAATGTAAATGTAATCTACTGCGATAATTTTGACGCAGTTACACAGTTTAATTTGAAATTGTGATGCAGATTTCCACGTTATTCCTAGCCCGTAAATAAAGCTTTCATCGGAATAATGCACATCACACGACTAAAGTAATCCTGAATAACATTGAAAGCTACTGTCCAAATTTCGAAAAAATTGAGAGAATTTTTCAAAAAACGGTTACAAATCTCATGAAATTCCACTCTGAAGGACCTTTGATAGAGTTATTTTTAACGTAAGAAGGTTTAAAATAAAATAAAAGTATTTCTCGAATTAGGAAAATATTTCTTCCCCCCCCCCCCCAGTTTTACTGCAAGTAATTTTCAGTTTCCAAAAATGTTTTTCTAGATTTTCAGATTTTAAAATCTTCAAATTGATTAATTTATTTTGAAGAAAAAATGTCTTTTCTACTATAAAAGATGGCTTTTTAACAAAACACTGGAATTTTCGAAAAATAATTAAATTTTTAACATAATAGTTGAATTTTCAATTTAAATATGTAATTTATACAAAGAAAGTATCTTAAAACGAAAAAGAAGAATTTTCAAGAAATGAAGATTTTTCACTGAAGAAAGAAAATTTTACATAAATTGTTGAACCTTCAAGCTAAAAGACAAGTTTTCTCTACAAAAATTGAATATACAAACAAAAAATATGACTTTAGCAAAAAATTATTTTTCCACGACGCTGATGCATTTCTGTCAAACAAAAATGAAAATTCAAACCAAGAAAATTATTTTTTTTTTTTACCAAAAAAGGAGAATTTTCATCTTAAAATAGATCAATCTCAAAAAAATGAGAAAGTTACATTTTCAGTTGAAAAATTAATTTTTAAACAAAAAAAAAGTTTTTTTCACTAAAGAGTTAAATTTTTAGCCAGAGACATAAGCCTTCGATCAGAAAAATGAATTTTTAACAATGTAATTTAATTTTTATCCAAGTAGTTGAATTTTCAATTTAAAAAGATTATCTTTCAACAAAATAGTTTAAATTTCTACCAAAGAGATAAATTTTCAACTAAAAATATAACTCTTCAAAAAAAAAATGATTTCTCAACAGAGTGATTCAACCAAATTTTTGAAATGAAATGGTTGAATACTCAAGCAAAGAAGAAGAATTTTTAACCAAAAAGTTACATTTTCACGAAAAAAAGCAATTTTTACTAAAGCGGATGAATTTATAAATCAAAAAGATAAATTAAAAAAACAGTTGAATTTTCGGATAAAAAAGATTTTATTTTACTTTTTACGAACAAAATATAAATTTTCAACCAAGAAATAAGTTTCTACAAAAAAATTGAATTTTCAATCCGAATAGAAAATTTTTTAACCAATAAGGATGATTTTTCAATAAAATTGTTGAACTCTCTACCCAATAGTTGCATTTTTATAAAATAAATGAAATTTCTTTTAAAACAGATGAATTTTCATTTAAAAATAAAACAAATTTTTAAAAAATAGTTGAATTTTCATCCAGAAAAGATTCAAGTTGACTTTGCAAGATCAAAGTATGAATTTTTTCACAAAAATAAGTTTCTACGAAAAAAATTGAATTTTTAATCCAAAAAGACAAATTTTTTTAACCAAAAGGGATGAATTTTTAATGAAATAGTTGAATTTTCTAAAAAATAGTTAAATTTTTACCCAAGAAAGATGAAATTTGTACTAAAATAGATGAATTTTTTCTAAAAAAACGACACGTTTTTTTTCAAAGTTGACCTTTCATCTAGGAAAGCTTTTAGTTCATTTTTTAACACCCAAATATGAATTTTAAAGGAAAAGTAAATTTTCTACGGAATAATTAATTTTTCGACAAAACAGTAGAATTTTCAACCAAAAGTATAACTTTTCAAAAAAATCATTTTATTTTCAACCAAACAGTTGAATTTTTATCCAAGAAAGATAAAATTTCTCTTAAAAGAGATGAATTCTTAATTTGAAAAGAAATTTTTTTTTTCAAATAGTTGAATTTTCATCCAGAAAAGATTTCCAAAAATGAGTTGAATTTTCATCCAAAGGGAAAATACAAATTCTAAACAAAAAGTGAATTTTGTAGGAAATAGTTGAATTTTCAAAAAAATAGTTGCATTTTTACCGAAAAATATGCAACATATATATGTATTTTGTTGGAAAGTTGTCTTTCTTGTTTAAACATTTTATTATTTGATAGAAAATTTAAATATTCTGTTGTAAATGAAAATAATCTGTTGAAAAGTTAACTTTTTGGTTGAAAATTCAACTATCTTATTGAAATTTTGTCTTTTTGGCTTAATAATTCAACTATTTTCTTTAAAATTAACTTTGTCGATGATAATTCATTATTCCGAATTGAAAATTCAATAATTTGTCAGAATTTATTTCTGTTTCTCGACTGAAAAATCTTTTTCGATGTTTTAGTTCAAAATTCGTTCCTTGATTGAAAATTTAACTAATTTATTAAAAATTTGTCTTTTTGGTTAAACAAGACTATTTCTTATTGAAAATTAAAGTCTTACATATCAATATAAAATATTAACTATAAAATTTTTCGTTGAGAATTAAACTATTTGCTAAAAATTAATTCGTTTTTGGTTAAAGATTCATCCATTGAGTTAATTTTTCAACTAAAAATCGAAGTATTTGGTAAAAAATGTATTTATTTTGTTAGAAAGTTGTATTTTTTAGTCACCAACTTAAAAAAAATTAATTTTCAACCAAATAGTTGAATTTTCAACCCAAAAGATGAATTCTGAACCAAAAAAATTAATTCTCTACCAAAAAAGACAATATTTTTAATGAAAACATGAAATTTTCATAAAATAGTTAAATCTTCCATGAAAAAAGATCAATCTTCAACCAAAATTGAAATAGTTAAATTTTCAGATTAAAAAATTAATTTTCATCCGAAACAAAAATTAGTAAATTTTCAATCAATTACCGTCGACTTTTTATATAAAAGAGATGAATTTTCTACTAGAAATGAAATAGCTCAATTTTCAGCCAAAATGAATAATTTAAAAATAAATAATAGTTGAATTTTCCGCAAAAAAAAATTAATTTTCAACTAAGAAAATTATTTTTTAAACCAAAAACAACGAATTTTAAACTAATTACGTTCAATAATTTTCAATCAAAAGTGAAATAGCCAAATCTTCAGCTGAGAAAATTGATTTTGAACGAAGAAGATTATTTTTTTACTTAAAAACAACGAACTTTCAACTGAAAAAAATAATTTTAATTAAAAATGGAATACTTGAATATTCTGATAAAAAAATATTTTCAACTAAGAAAATCAATTTTTTAGTAAAAACGACGAATTTTCAGCTGAAAAAAAATCTCAACTATGAGAAGATTAGTCTCATATTAAAAACAAGAAATTTTCAGTTAACTACAGTACAATTTTCGATGAAAAGAACTGAATTTTCAACCAAGAAAATTAGTTTTCAACAAAAATGTTTTTAATTAAATAATTGAATTTGTATCTGAACCAAAAATAAATTTTGAACAAAATAGTTGAATTCTTAACGCGGGACATTAATTTTTTACCAGATAAGTAGAATTTTGAACAAAACACATGAATTTTCAACCAAATAGTTTGATTTTCAACTAAAAAACATAAAGTTTTCATCAAAAATGAAGTAATTACATTTTCATTTAAAAACATTAATTTTCAACTAATGAATCTGATTTCCTTAGAAATAAAAAATTTTCAACTTCATAGTTAATTGAAAAAAAGAACTAATTTTCCAACCCAAAAGCGAGCCAGCTTAAATTTTATTTAAAATGAAGACGATGAGTTTTTACCAAAAACAACAAATTTTCAACTAAATAGAACAAATTTGATTACAAGTGAAATAATTCAATTTTCAGCTATTAAAAAATCAATTTGCAACTAAGAAAATTTTTTTTCAAACAACAAGCTTAATTTTCTATAAAAAACCACCAATTTTCAATCATACAGTAGAATTTTCAAACTGAAATCAATTTTCAAAAAAAAAAAAAAAAAAAAAAAATAAAAAAATTATATTTTATTTTTAAAAAAAAAAATATTTAAAAAAAAAAAAAAAAAAAAAAAATGAATAAGTTACATTCTTAGTTTAAAAAAATTAACTTCGAAAACGAATTTTCGACGGAATAGTCACAATTTCAATCAAATAAACGAATTTTCAACTCAAATTATGAATCTTCAAACAAAAATACATTCTTAACTCAGTACTTGAATTTTTAATCCAAAGACGAATTTTCAATAAAATAACTGTAATAAAAGCTGAAGTACTTTTTCAAAAATTAATTTTTCTGGTTGAGGATTAAATATTTTAGTTGAAAATTCGTTCCTTGATTGAAAATTTAACTATTTTGTTAAAATTTTACCTTTTTTTTGAATTAGACTATTTCTTATCAAAAATTAAATTCTTACATATCAACATAAAATATCAACTATTACATTTTTCACTAAGAGAAATTCATTTTTGTTTTTCTTGAAGATTCAGTATTGTATTTGAAAATTCTTGCCTTGATTGAAAATTTCACTATTTTTTTTTTAAATTTGTCCTTTTGGTTGAATTCGACTATTTCTCATCTGAAAATTAATTTTCTTTGGTAAATGCAAGAAATCTGTTAAAAATATATCTTCTTGGTTAAAAATCCAACTATTTTTGAAGAAAATTCAAATATTTTGTTGAAAATTATTCCATTATCGCAGACAAGTAATCTAATAAATTGAAAAGATTAATGAAGATTTATATCGAATTTACAAGAGTAATTTTTTTAAATTTATTATTAAAAACTCCGAGCAATGTTGAAAAGCATCGTGAAGTCTAAATAAATGATTCTAAAGTGCATTTACCTGACGGTGACATTTTATCCTTGTTAAGGTGGTACTAATGGAATTCCCATTGTCAGGAACATTTAGACAACTGTCTTGGACTTGTTGGATAATTAGCGTCGCCAATCACACTCTCCGAAACTGAGTAAATAAATTACTAGTTTCTCTTTGTAATCTTTACCTACTCAACTTCTGAGATAATTGTAATTAAATTTTAATGTCAAACAAATATTTACAATTATTTAAAAACACTTGAAAATAAAATTTAAAACATTAAATTCAGGATAAATCAAGATTTAAATGCCTTTTTAACGTCCAACATTCAAATTTAACTAAAAAATTCTTCAAAATTGAAAAAAAAACCAGTAAAGACTGCAATTTTGACGAAAAAGATTCCAAAAAAGTCTGCCATAACAACCTTATCATCTGCGAACGCTAGCCCTAACCCACGCACCCTCACTGTCCCGAGATCCACACCTCCTTCGTCAAAGAGGGCCATTCTTAAACGCTTTTTCATGTGAATAATTAATTCAGAAAACATTTAAAGAATTATTTTTTGAGCATTCATTATGAATTTTTTGAGATTTTTGGAAGTGGTGGAACATGGTAGAAAAAATTGAAAAACGTACTTTCATACGAATATCGGACTTCGAAGACCTTGGATGACTGTTAAAAAAATCATGCGAGTGACTTTTTTACCATTTTTAATAAAAATAGTAATATAAGATTTATGATTTTCTTCCAAGACAATAATTTTTATTTTCAGTTAGGTTAATTATGAAGCCCATGCTCGAACGCTAACCCACGCACCCTCATTGTCCCGAGACCCACACCTTCTTCGTCGAAGAGGCCATTCTTAAACACTTGTCCATGTGAATAATTAATTCAGAAAACATTTATAAAAATACCGATTTTAGCATTAATTTTACAAAAAACTGCTACTTTGAATTTTTTAAATTATTTCAAATTTTTGGTTAAGAATTTT
>CAKNXH010072600.1:0-10508 GCA_932178445.1 Andricus quercusramuli | reverse complement strand
GGGCGTCTCCGCTAGTCTAACCGAGGATCTCCGCTAGTCTAACCGGGAATCTCCGCTAGTCTAACCCGAGATCTCCGCTAGTCTAACCCGAGATCTCCGCTAGTCTAACCCGAGATCTCCGCTATTTTAACCGGGGATCTCCACTAGTCTAACCCGAGATCTCCGCTTGTCTAACCGGGCGTCTCCGCTAGTCCAATCGGAGATCTCCGCTAATCTAATCGGTCGTCTCCGCTAGTCTAATCGGGGATCTCCGCTAGTCTAACCGGGCGTCTCCGCTAGTCTAGCCGGGGATTTCGGCTGCTCTAATCGGGGATCTCCGCTATTCCAACCTGGTGATCTTCGCTAGGCCAACCGGAGATCTCCGCATGTGAGATTCGAGCTGCGATCGTCAGCTATCTCCACAGTGGCTCTACTTTACTCCCTCTAACTCACATTCAATTTAAATATTTTACTGATTCTACATTCAAACGGCTGCGCCCGTTTTTCAAAATAATATCTGTACTAGTATTCACCTACAAAATCTCATTTGTAGTACACAAGGAAAATCACAGTAAAACCCGTGTATAGTACAGCGGACTTAATTTCGGTCATACAGTTTCAGCACTTTTTTTTACTTTTACCATATAGAGCACTTCTCAACTGGATTCATTTTGGAACCCACTGGACAGTTAAAATCTTTTGCAAATTCTGGCCTGTTAGCAAATACACCTGTGACTCTGAACTCTGTCGGAGAACTGAGTTCATGGATATACACAAGGTTTGAATTAATGTTTTTCACAAATCCTGGGGTGTATTTGGCACATTGTGTGACAGCTGCTTGAATCCAGAAAAGCTGCGATGGGGAGTAGTTTAATCCGGGCAATGTGGGTTCTGGGCCATGACGCTTTACCCAATCTTGATAGGCTTGGTACGACAGTTTCACTCCTCCGTTGTCTGCAATATTTCTTCTCTCCGTATCGGTACCATTTAACTGAAAATTGTTAATTGTTATTGTAATTCATCGATTTTTTATTTCAGTGTAGAAAAAAATTCATTTTGTTATCTATTGTATATGTGAAATTCCAACACATAGTATTGGACACTATCTAGCTGATCTGTTGAAAATTAGCTTTATCTTTAAAAGGTGATAACGCCGTCCAGAGTATAGATAAGAATGCATTTTTTTGTCTGTTGGCGGCTTGTTAAATCTTGTGTTTGATGTAATTAATTTGAAGTAAATTGGACTTGTCGGCATTGAATTTTACTTTGAGAAAAACCAACAAAACATTCATTTTTTTAGCTCCTTTCAAGAGTTGAACTTGAAGTAAAGAATTCCTTAAAAATCTGAATTTTCGCCTCTACCTTTTCCACGCGATAATTCAGTACACACTAGGTTAAATTAATTCAAGTAGGGTTTATTTAACGAAGAATTCAATAAGTATTTAAATTGTTTCGAAAAAAAATCTTTATCATTGTTCTGGACGATGCTATCACTTTCTAAAGTCTAGGCTAATTTTTAACAGTTCAACCGTTTGGTCGTCCCATACTATCAGAGAGTAGATGAAGCTCATTATCTCTAAGTTAAACTTGAATTAATGAAAATTTATTTCTCGATTTACTACTGAAAAAGTAGTGGATTTTAAGTGATTCAGAGAAGTTTCAGTAAATTTTGAAGGAATGTAAGAATTTCCAAAAGTGGTAAAGATTTTAAAGGATCTCTTATGATTTAAAAGTTTCTGGGGTATTTTTAATCATTCAAACGGAACTTGAAAAAATGTTGAAGGCTTTTCTGAGATCGTCAATGAATATGAAAAATTTCTGAATATTTTCAAAGATTTGTGTAAGTTTCAAGGAGTTTTATATGAATTAAGGAGTTCCGATACTACTGACGGATAGTATCGGACCGCTAACGAGATGACCTATTAAAAATTAGCCTTTTTTCACTGAAAATTAGCATTCTTAAAGAAAAATCATTATCAAGATTGCCTATTTTTAACCATTTTAGGTTATGTTAACGTTTTATATCGAAAATGGGTATTTTTAATCAAAAATTATTGGACTTTACAGATTAAAAATCTTTCAACAAATTATTTTTTTCGGGTTTGTTTGCTTCTTTTAAATCGTTAGGTGTTTTTTTTGTACAAAAAATGGCTCTTTAATATAAAAATTATTATCGCGAATCGGTATTTTTAATTTTAGAAATAATGAGATATTCAAAAATTTTAACAATTTTAGGTTGTGTTAGCGTTTCACACGAAAAATTGGTGTTTGCAAAGAAAAATAATTGTAATATCAAAAAGATGGAGAATCTTTTTACAATTTTGGATTGTTTGTATTTTTCGTCGCAAATTGGTATCATTTAATTTATAATTCGAAGAAGATTCGTGTATTTTTACAATTTTAGGTTATGTTAGCGTTTAACACCAAAAATCGGCCTTTTAACACATAATTGAAAAATATTTCAAATACTGCAGGCTTTTCAAAATATTTCACGAAATTTTCAATAGATTTTGATAATTTAAAGATAATACAAAGGATGAAAAATTTTTTGAGGTAATTTTGAATATTTTAAGATATTTGAGAATATTCCAAGAAATTTCAAAGGATTCAAAATACTCTACGTTCTTTTGAAAGATTCCCAAGGCTTTCAGAAAATATGACATTTAATGGAATTTCAAAGAATTTTTGATAAATGAGTAAAAAGTTTCAAATTATTAATTCAAAAAATGAATAAAAAATATTTTCATAAAAATTGTATACATACTTTGTAGCCGCCATTTTTAACAGTATATTTTCCATACTGTT
The DNA here is from genome assembly GCA_932178445.1 of Andricus quercusramuli. Lineage (NCBI taxonomy): Eukaryota > Metazoa > Arthropoda > Insecta > Hymenoptera > Cynipidae > Andricus > Andricus quercusramuli. The sequence continues at coordinate 7,724 of CAKNXH010072600.1, read as the reverse complement.
TCTTAATGCAAGCAGATTTTTGAAGGAAGTTTTTGTTTGTTTCTGGAGTCCACCAATCATTATTGTTTACATTTTCATCATTTTTTCCACCATTGTTATCCAAAGCTGTAGCGATTGTACTCCCAATTACAAACGGACCAAGCCCAGCGTAGTTCAGGTACTGAGGCCTATTCTCAGTGAAAAAAATATCTTGCAGAATTCCAGCAGGGATTTCTGGAAAATTGAAATTCATATTAATTTGTAATTTTGAACGAAGAAGATTAATTTCCTCCAAAAAGTCCAATTTAAAAAAAAAAAAAAAAGAATCTAGATAAATTTTCAACCAAATAGATAGATTTTCAAGTAACAAAGATCAAATTTCAACTGAGTTGATAAATTTTCTACTAAAAAAGATAAATTTTCAACCGAAGATGAAATAGGTAAATTTTCGGATAACAAATCAATTTTTTAAACAATACAAAAAATTTTTAACGAAAGAGATAAATTTTGAAGCAAAGAGATGAATTTTCAAACCAAAAATATGAATTTTTATCAAAAAAGTTGAATTTTCAGACAAGAAATATTCTTTATCGAAAACAGAAGAAAAATGTCAACTGAATTGTTAAATTTTCATCTTAAAAAGTCAAACTTTCTACAAAATAGTTGGATTTCTAAAAAAAGAAATTTTTCAAGAAAAAAGTTGATTTTTCTACCCAAATCGAGATGAAATTTCTACCAAAACATACGAATTTTTAGCTAAGATGATAAATCTTCGATCAGAATAGTTGAATATTTGGTTAAAAAAATATATGTCTACCGAAAAAGCGAATTTATAAAAAAAAATTATTCTTCAAGAGAGAGATGAATTTTGAACTAAAATGATGAATATTTAATCAGAATAGTTGAATTTTCCGTTAAAAAAATGAGATGTCTACAAAAAAAGCGAATTTATAATTAAAAAGCTTGATTCTCTAACAAATAAAAATGATTAATTTTAAAAGAAAACCGTAAGATTGAATATTCAAACAAAAAAATTATTAAATTTTGAACCCAAAACAGCTAAGTTAAAAAAAAAGACGAATTGTCAACCAAATAATTGAATTTTTTATGAAAAAGATAAGTTTCTAACCAAAAAGTAATATAGTTGAATCTTCAGTAAAAGTTAATTTTTAACGAAAAAGAAAGAATTTTCAAATGAGTAGTTGATTTTCAAAAAGAGTTAGGTTTTTTTATCAGAAAAGTCGAATTTCCAACAAAATATGTGAATTTTCAACGAAATATTAGAATTTTCAACTAAGAAATGTAAATCTTCAACAAATTATTTTTATTCTCAACTAAAAGAATTTGGTTTAAGACCAAAACTGAAATAGTTAGCTCTCAGTTAATTAAATAATGACTGAAAAAAAAACAATTTTCCGCAAAACAGTTGAATTTTCAACCAAAAAAAAATGAATTTTTAAGAAGGAGTCAACTTTTTTACCATTTTGGTAAAATTTCAACTTTATTTATTAATAGAGATATTATTAGTAAAAAATTTTAAATTATTATTTCCTAATAAAGATTTCATTATATTTATTTTTTAATTAATATTATTATGATTACGATTATTATGATGATTATGATTATTATGATTATTATTTGAATAATGAAATATTTGAATTTTAAACTAAAAAATAAGATTTTTTAACCGGAATTGGAATAGCTAGTTTTTCAGTTAAAAAAATTAATTTTAAACGTTCTACAAAGAAAACGAAGTTTTTAACAAATGACTAAAATTTTTTTTTCCCAACAGAATAGCTTAATTCTTTATTGAAAACCATAAATTTCCAAAAAAATGCATTTCAATTTTTAGTAGAAGAAATGAATGATTAAACAAAAAAATTCGAATTTAAAAAAAGTAGTTGTCAAATTTTCAATTAGAGAGCGGAATTTTCAACTAATATGATGAATCTAGAATCAGAAAAGTGCATTTTTAACAAAAGATTTCAACTTTCAATGAAGTTTGTTAAAAATTAGTCTTATTTGTAGAAAATAAAAAATTTTTATAAATTACTCATTTTTTTTATTCAAGATTTATCATTTTGATTGAAAATTCATCTCTTTGGTGAAAAATGTAACAATTTTTTTTTCAAAAATCGTTTTCCTTTGGTTGAAAATTCATTGTTTTAAAAAACAATCAAAAAGGCTCTCAGTAGCTACTTCAAAGAAAATTTACATTCAATATCAACCATATAAAAACATGTAAAGAATATTTCAAATATCGGGTTTATTTAAAAAAAATATGTTCATAAAATAGCAAAAGATTACTATAGAAAAGGGTTAAAAGTATTTAGCATTTATATAGCATACGATACTTTTATTAATTTAATAATTTATGTGAACAATTAGGTTCTAATAAATTGTATCAAATATTCCCTCGATCCTTCATCACGACAACGTACCTGCTTATTCATTGCAGCCTATTCAGCAATTTCTGGCGAAGCGCCAGAAATTGCACAAACACCTTGCACTACCTTTCTCACTTAATAATTTGATAGCCAGATTGCTAAATAACTTTAGCTAATACTGCCAGATTATTGATAAAATAGACCTACCAAGGGTGTTTATATCAGGTGTATACGAAGCTCTTGTATCCATAGTTATATCATCTTCAAACAATGCCCAATATGTTTTGTTTGAAGGCGTTCTCAATTGACTGAAACCGCGGTCTTCCGAAAAACGGTTCATGTTTAAAAATGCTTGAAGAAAATTATCCGGAGGTACTTCCGCCGTCTTGTAGTATTCCTCAAGAACCTTGTCATCTAAAATTGCGTCGAATGATCCAATGAACTTTCTCATAGATTCAAGTTTATCTGAAGCAATCTTTCTTGTTTTTGCGTCCATCCAATCGACCTGAAACAAATTTCTTACTATTTTTTTGTTCCTATTCTCCTTATAAATGAATTTTCTCTCCTCTACACACCTATTAATTGAGAAGAAATTTTTAAGATTTCCTAAATTCCTATTCAGATAAAATTGTGTGTCCTCTTCTGCTCTTTTACTTAACCTCTACTTCCATATAATGCCCCCTTCTTTGTCATCACTTCTTTCTTATGTGTCCATTTCTTCAATTTCACCTGTACCATTTTCTCTCCTCATTGCACTTCTTTTCCTACACTTCGCACGTCCTCTATCTCTACCTTAGCATATATCCTTCTCAGCACTTCTTTCACTCCTTTAGTTTCTTCCCCTCTAATCTTATACCCTTTATCACTATATTCTTTCTCCTTTCCTCTTTCTATTCCTCTTCTATCCTCCTCTCAATTTTTCACAATCTTTCCTCATCCTTATTTTCGATCTCCCGCCCTTCCCACCCCCCGTTCAGACTTTTCATCTTCTCCATCCTACTTCCTAACTCCTCTATTTTTCCCTTTTAGCCTTAGTCTTAAAAGGGAAGGTTAGGGAATTTATAAAAATTTGGCACAATAGGATATGTTAGTGATAATGGAGACGTGAGTCGATGAAAAGGGATGAGAAATAGTACCGAAAAGGTTACCAAGAAGTTCCAAATGGCAGGTTCAAAATGTGAAGAGGAAGAATAAAAGAGGCAGAGCAACGAGAAAAATGGTGGTAGGAGGAAGAAACGAATGTATAACAGGGAAGGATGAGAAGAAGATGAAAGAACATGAACAGGATGAGAGAACACAACAAAAAATTAATAGTGAAAGAGGTAAAGATGAATAGAGAGAGGAAGAGGAAAGTGGGTGTAGGTGAACGGAGATATGCAAAGGAAATCAAAGATGAGATAACTAAATAAATAAAATGATAAACAAATTAGCCTTATAATAATGGATTTTGATGCGTGAATCGGAGTTAGAGGAGGAAGGGAATAGGGAGGAGAGCGAGGAAGAAAATCTTGAGACAAGTGCCTGAATAGGGAGGAAAAGAAATTTCGAAAGACCTTCAAAGAGATGGGATGATTTATCTCGCACGGAAAGATAGAGGGAGATGAAAAAGAGGACTATACATGCTCAGGAGGAGGAAAAGGATCAGTAATTGATTATGTGATAGTGGACGATGAGGTAAGATAAAAGGTCAAGAAACTAGAGGTAGATGATCATATAGATTGGGATATCTGTCGCAGAATAGTGACTTCAGAGGAAGAGAAAAGTATTATAAATATGGCGAAAGTGGAAGCAAAGGTAAGACCAGTAGAAAAAGAGGATTGATCAAAAGGAAAAGAGCAGTTTAAAAGAAGGTCAGTAAAATCACAATTGGAGAGGGAAATGTAAATGATGATATGGAAATAATGACAGAAAAAGTAAAAATAGAGTACACAAGTGAAAGAAAATTTAGTAGAGGAGGTAGATCTGGATAGGAGGAGAAATGTGAAGAGAAGAAGAAGTAAGTGAGAAAGGAATTAGAAAAATGAGAAGAGGAAAATAGTGGAGAAGAATATGGAAGGAAAAAGAAGGTTTGAAGTAGCTGAGTAGTCTAGAATGAAAGGAGTAGTTCGGAAGGTAGTGATTAGAGGGAGGAGGAGAAGGGAAAGAGTGAACCAAGATATTGAGATGGTTGAATGGAAATATTTTATGGATTTTTCAGAAGAGGAAGAGAGAAAGTTAGGAAAGGAGGAAAATATGGTAGGAAAAGAGATGAGGAGGACAAAACAAGGGGAAATATAGTAAAGGTGTCAGGAATAATAAAACATGAGAAGGTGACTGGCATATGTGTGATTCCAAATAAAGTCGGGAAATATAAAAGACAGAAATAAAAGAATGGGCAAGGATGATATGCAATGGAGTATGAGGAAGAGAGCAATGGTTAGACTTATGGAAAGAAATAGTAGTACCCGTAGTAAGGAAAGGCTTAGGGGACAAGGTTGGATGTGATAGGAGACCAACACTAATGCTAACATTCTCTAAAGTATATGTAGCAGCTTATCGATAGGTTGTAGGAAAAAATTTGAGGAAGCAAGATACAACCATTGGATCAGAGAGGATTGATGAGAGGAATGGAGGTGATGGACACATGACCTGAATTTTTAGGGTAAGTGAATTCTGAAACTGGATTTAGAAGCAGAAATGGAAAAAAAAGGTTGGAAAGCAGTTTGGATAAGTTAAGAAAAGACATATACACTAGTATACTAGGACGATATAGTGAATGGTGAAGTGAAGAAAGAATGACTCGGAGATGGAAGGTAGTGAAGTTAAAAGAAGTTAAAGAGTTTGAATTGTTGGTATATACCTTGCAAAACAAGGAAGATCATAGAGCTCATATCAGAGAAAGGTTAAAAAATGCGGAAAAGGGGAAAGAGCAGACATGGGAAATAGAAGAAGAAGGTATAAAAAAGATTGGAGAAGAGAGAGGTGGTTCTTTTATACGATGGTATGGCCGGTATTAGGTTATGAAGTAGAGATAAAAGGGTGAAAGGGAAGAAAAGAGATTAAGAGTTCACAAAGAAGGTATATAAGGTGAAAAAGAAGGTATATAAGGTAGAAAAGAAGGTACATAATGTGGAAAAGAAGGTATATTAGGTGGAGAAAAAGATATATAAGGTGAGAAAAAGGGTATATATGGTTTTTGCCAGGAGAAGACTAGAGGAGACCTAGATATATGGCAAGAGAAGAAGAGAAAAGGGATAAATTAAGTACTTGAGACAAGGGAAGACAATTGATAGAAAGATTCGAGGTGTCTGGGGAATGAAAATGTAATAAATGGTATAAGATGATAGAAAAGGAAGGAGTACAAAAGTACTTACAAATGGATAAGGAGAGAGAAGATGGATCGGAATAGTAAGATTCAGATTGGAGAAGGAGGTACCGAAAGGGGAATAATGGAAAAAAATAAAAGAAAGTACAGCACTTGTGAATGAGGAGGGAAACATGGAAGGATGTATGGGAAGGATTTAGAAGAGGAATGGAAGATGGAGGAGTTTGCTTTTTAGAAGCTAGGAGTTTGATTTGGAATAGATCTGGTGAATAGTTAATCCAAAAATCTCACCTCTTTTAGATTGTTCTTGAAATGTTCTTCAATATCGTCTGCTAATTCTTCCACATTCTTCTTAGATTTCTGGTTGAAGTTTTTTCTGACATATATAGCCCGATTACTCGTTGCTAGTAGGTTAGAAGTCATATCGATGCATTCCTTCCATCTTGCTCTTTTTTCAACTGGATCGTAACCGTACATCATACGTGCGTACTGTAGTTGGCGGGTCATAACTTCTTCAGTTACATAAGGTATACCATCGGAAACTATTTGCCAGAAGAGGTAATTAGCAACCACCCTTTTTGGTGTTTTTTTCATCAAAGGTCCCAATTTTTCGAAGAAAGTCGGCGCGCGCACATTTATTACTTCATCATCATCAATCACGACTACTGAGTTAAGCATTCCATTTAAGTACTCCTTCCAGGGAATATCAGGATATTTTTGAGCGAGGTCTTTCACTTTTAAATAGACATCTTTTTGTTTCTTCGTATCAGCATCGCTTGGAGTAATCTAGGATAAAAAAAAAAATTAATAGGGTCCATTATTCACTTACACCAACCTATTGAAATCCTGACGTATCAGACGGATAGTATTGGACAACTGGCTATTGAGTTATGAAGTAAGAAAGAAAGTGCAAGGTTTTTGTGCAATTTCTGGTGTTTCGCCAGAAATTGCTGAATAAGCTGCAATCAAAAGGCAGTTGCCTTCTCACTGCTCATGTGATAATTCAATATAAAAAAGGCCAAATTAGTTCAACGAGACATCGTTTAACACAGAACAAAAAAAAATTCAATAGTTTTTGAAAGAGGATGATTATCTTAATTCTGGATAACGCTATCATCTTTCAAGGTCAAGGCAAGTTTTTAATAAGTCACCCTGTTAGTGGTCCGATACTATCCGTCCGATACGTTGTCGGAAAACGCCTTTTCTATATAACTACATCGTACACTAGGCGAATCGAGATTGAACATAATATTTCTCCTCACAGTGAGCAATAAATTGCAGATGAATAAATACTTTCAAAATTAGCGACTGAAAGTGAAATAAAAAATTGACGACCTTCCTGCTTTACCGACTAATGGAAAAGTGCTACCCTGCATTACCGACCATCGGTAATACCTACTGCCGGTAATTCAGCATGAAACAGAAGGTATCACATTACTAACCGAGGTTTTCATAATTCAATTCATACTCACTTTGGCAAGCTCAATTTCGAAGTCGAGAACATCCTTTAATTCTTTTTCAGCTCTAGCTCTCTTTGCACCATACATAACAGCTAGGTCAATCATATAATCGTAATAAATTTTGACTTTTGTGTCATTGGAACCTTTTATTAACAATTCACGCTCAAGAGCGAGCATTGGTTGGTCAATCTAAAAAATAATAATTTACCAAATAAAAATTTGAGATTTTAATCCTAATTTGTTACTTTCATCACTGATAGTAATTACGTACATATAACCCATTTTTCTTAGTGTTCAAAAAACTATCGTAAACCATATTAAATTCGAAGAAGTGAAAGGTATAATATCCAAGTTGTCGCACATTATACATTGTCTGCTTCCAATCAAATTTTTCCTCATTCCAGGAGTCTCCTTCCAGTATCGGCCAACCACCTAGTTTTTTCATTTGAGCTAATACTGTATGAAGACCATTCTTTGCAATCGTAGCTATAGAGAGAAGAGAAAAAAAATTTTTTGAAGAAAATTTTCATTATAATACCGGCGATAGGGTCGTCCGATACTATCAATAGGTAGTTCGATGCTATCTATCGGTCG
>CAKNXH010072598.1:0-10508 GCA_932178445.1 Andricus quercusramuli | reverse complement strand
GGGCGTCTCCGCTAGTCTAACCGAGGATCTCCGCTAGTCTAACCGGGAATCTCCGCTAGTCTAACCCGAGATCTCCGCTAGTCTAACCCGAGATCTCCGCTAGTCTAACCCGAGATCTCCGCTATTTTAACCGGGGATCTCCACTAGTCTAACCCGAGATCTCCGCTTGTCTAACCGGGCGTCTCCGCTAGTCCAATCGGAGATCTCCGCTAATCTAATCGGTCGTCTCCGCTAGTCTAATCGGGGATCTCCGCTAGTCTAACCGGGCGTCTCCGCTAGTCTAGCCGGGGATTTCGGCTGCTCTAATCGGGGATCTCCGCTATTCCAACCTGGTGATCTTCGCTAGGCCAACCGGAGATCTCCGCATGTGAGATTCGAGCTGCGATCGTCAGCTATCTCCACAGTGGCTCTACTTTACTCCCTCTAACTCACATTCAATTTAAATATTTTACTGATTCTACATTCAAACGGCTGCGCCCGTTTTTCAAAATAATATCTGTACTAGTATTCACCTACAAAATCTCATTTGTAGTACACAAGGAAAATCACAGTAAAACCCGTGTATAGTACAGCGGACTTAATTTCGGTCATACAGTTTCAGCACTTTTTTTTACTTTTACCATATAGAGCACTTCTCAACTGGATTCATTTTGGAACCCACTGGACAGTTAAAATCTTTTGCAAATTCTGGCCTGTTAGCAAATACACCTGTGACTCTGAACTCTGTCGGAGAACTGAGTTCATGGATATACACAAGGTTTGAATTAATGTTTTTCACAAATCCTGGGGTGTATTTGGCACATTGTGTGACAGCTGCTTGAATCCAGAAAAGCTGCGATGGGGAGTAGTTTAATCCGGGCAATGTGGGTTCTGGGCCATGACGCTTTACCCAATCTTGATAGGCTTGGTACGACAGTTTCACTCCTCCGTTGTCTGCAATATTTCTTCTCTCCGTATCGGTACCATTTAACTGAAAATTGTTAATTGTTATTGTAATTCATCGATTTTTTATTTCAGTGTAGAAAAAAATTCATTTTGTTATCTATTGTATATGTGAAATTCCAACACATAGTATTGGACACTATCTAGCTGATCTGTTGAAAATTAGCTTTATCTTTAAAAGGTGATAACGCCGTCCAGAGTATAGATAAGAATGCATTTTTTTGTCTGTTGGCGGCTTGTTAAATCTTGTGTTTGATGTAATTAATTTGAAGTAAATTGGACTTGTCGGCATTGAATTTTACTTTGAGAAAAACCAACAAAACATTCATTTTTTTAGCTCCTTTCAAGAGTTGAACTTGAAGTAAAGAATTCCTTAAAAATCTGAATTTTCGCCTCTACCTTTTCCACGCGATAATTCAGTACACACTAGGTTAAATTAATTCAAGTAGGGTTTATTTAACGAAGAATTCAATAAGTATTTAAATTGTTTCGAAAAAAAATCTTTATCATTGTTCTGGACGATGCTATCACTTTCTAAAGTCTAGGCTAATTTTTAACAGTTCAACCGTTTGGTCGTCCCATACTATCAGAGAGTAGATGAAGCTCATTATCTCTAAGTTAAACTTGAATTAATGAAAATTTATTTCTCGATTTACTACTGGAAAAGTAGTGCATTTTAAGTGATTCAGAGAAGTTTCAGTAAATTTTGAAGGAATGTAAGAATTTCCAAAAGTGGTAAAGATTTTAAAGGATCTCTTATGATTTAAAAGTTTCTGGGGTATTTTTAATCATTCAAACGGAACTTGAAAAAATGTTGAAGGCTTTTCTGAGATCGTCAATGAATATGAAAAATTTCTGAATATTTTCAAAGATTTGTGTAAGTTTCAAGGAGTTTTATATGAATTAAGGAGTTCCGATACTACTGACGGATAGTATCGGACCGCTAACGAGATGACCTATTAAAAATTAGCCTTTTTTCACTGAAAATTAGCATTCTTAAAGAAAAATCATTATCAAGATTGCCTATTTTTAACCATTTTAGGTTATGTTAACGTTTTATATCGAAAATGGGTATTTTTAATCAAAAATTATTGGACTTTACAGATTAAAAATCTTTCAACAAATTATTTTTTTCGGGTTTGTTTGCTTCTTTTAAATCGTTAGGTGTTTTTTTTGTACAAAAAATGGCTCTTTAATATAAAAATTATTATCGCGAATCGGTATTTTTAATTTTAGAAATAATGAGATATTCAAAAATTTTAACAATTTTAGGTTGTGTTAGCGTTTCACACGAAAAATTGGTGTTTGCAAAGAAAAATAATTGTAATATCAAAAAGATGGAGAATCTTTTTACAATTTTGGATTGTTTGTATTTTTCGTCGCAAATTGGTATCATTTAATTTATAATTCGAAGAAGATTCGTGTATTTTTACAATTTTAGGTTATGTTAGCGTTTAACACCAAAAATCGGCCTTTTAACACATAATTGAAAAATATTTCAAATACTGCAGGCTTTTCAAAATATTTCACGAAATTTTCAATAGATTTTGATAATTTAAAGATAATACAAAGGATGAAAAATTTTTTGAGGTAATTTTGAATATTTTAAGATATTTGAGAATATTCCAAGAAATTTCAAAGGATTCAAAATACTCTACGTTCTTTTGAAAGATTCCCAAGGCTTTCAGAAAATATGACATTTAATGGAATTTCAAAGAATTTTTGATAAATGAGTAAAAAGTTTCAAATTATTAATTCAAAAAATGAATAAAAAATATTTTCATAAAAATTGTATACATACTTTGTAGCCGCCATTTTTAACAGTATATTTTCCATACTGTTTCTTAATGCAAGCAGATTTTTGAAGGAAGTTTTTGTTTGTTTCTGGAGTCCACCAATCATTATTGTTTACATTTTCATCATTTTTTCCACCATTGTTATCCAAAGCTGTAGCGATTGTACTCCCAATTACAAACGGACCAAGCCCAGCGTAGTTCAGGTACTGAGGCCTATTCTCAGTGAAAAAAATATCTTGCAGAATTCCAGCAGGGATTTCTGGAAAATTGAAATTCATATTAATTTGTAATTTTGAACGAAGAAGATTAATTTCCTCCAAAAAGTCCAATTTAAAAAAAAAAAAAAAAGAATCTAGATAAATTTTCAACCAAATAGATAGATTTTCAAGTAACAAAGATCAAATTTCAACTGAGTTGATAAATTTTCTACTAAAAAAGATAAATTTTCAACCGAAGATGAAATAGGTAAATTTTCGGATAACAAATCAATTTTTTAAACAATACAAAAAATTTTTAACGAAAGAGATAAATTTTGAAGCAAAGAGATGAATTTTCAAACCAAAAATATGAATTTTTATCAAAAAAGTTGAATTTTCAGACAAGAAATATTCTTTATCGAAAACAGAAGAAAAATGTCAACTGAATTGTTAAATTTTCATCTTAAAAAGTCAAACTTTCTACAAAATAGTTGGATTTCTAAAAAAAGAAATTTTTCAAGAAAAAAGTTGATTTTTCTACCCAAATCGAGATGAAATTTCTACCAAAACATACGAATTTTTAGCTAAGATGATAAATCTTCGATCAGAATAGTTGAATATTTGGTTAAAAAAATATATGTCTACCGAAAAAGCGAATTTATAAAAAAAAATTATTCTTCAAGAGAGAGATGAATTTTGAACTAAAATGATGAATATTTAATCTGAATAGTTGAATTTTCCGTTAAAAAAATGAGATGTCTACAAAAAAAGCGAATTTATAATTAAAAAGCTTAATTCTCTAACAAATAAAAATGATTAATTTTAAAAGAAAACCGTAAGATTGAATATTCAAACAAAAAAATTATTAAATTTTGAACCCAAAACAGCTAAGTTAAAAAAAAAGACGAATTGTCAACCAAATAATTGAATTTTTTATGAAAAAGATAAGTTTCTAACCAAAAAGTAATATAGTTGAATCTTCAGTAAAAGTTAATTTTTAACGAAAAAGAAAGAATTTTCAAATGAGTAGTTGATTTTCAAAAAGAGTTAGGTTTTTTTATCAGAAAAGTCGAATTTCCAACAAAATATGTGAATTTTCAACGAAATATTAGAATTTTCAACTAAGAAATGTAAATCTTCAACAAATTATTTTTATTCTCAACTAAAAGAATTTGGTTTAAGACCAAAACTGAAATAGTTAGCTCTCAGTTAATTAAATAATGACTGAAAAAAAAACAATTTTCCGCAAAACAGTTGAATTTTCAACCAAAAAAAAATGAATTTTTAAGAAGGAGTCAACTTTTTTACCATTTTGGTAAAATTTCAACTTTATTTATTAATAGAGATATTATTAGTAAAAAATTTTAAATTATTATTTCCTAATAAAGATTTCATTATATTTATTTTTTAATTAATATTATTATGATTACGATTATTATGATGATTATGATTATTATGATTATTATTTGAATAATGAAATATTTGAATTTTAAACTAAAAAATAAGATTTTTTAACCGGAATTGGAATAGCTAGTTTTTCAGTTAAAAAAATTAATTTTAAACGTTCTACAAAGAAAACGAAGTTTTTAACAAATGACTAAAATTTTTTTTTCCCAACAGAATAGCTTAATTCTTTATTGAAAACCATAAATTTCCAAAAAAATGCATTTCAATTTTTAGTAGAAGAAATGAATGATTAAACAAAAAAATTCGAATTTAAAAAAAGTAGTTGTCAAATTTTCAATTAGAGAGCGGAATTTTCAACTAATATGATGAATCTAGAATCAGAAAAGTGCATTTTTAACAAAAGATTTCAACTTTCAATGAAGTTTGTTAAAAATTAGTCTTATTTGTAGAAAATAAAAAATTTTTATAAATTACTCATTTTTTTTATTCAAGATTTATCATTTTGATTGAAAATTCATCTCTTTGGTGAAAAATGTAACAATTTTTTTTTCAAAAATCGTTTTCCTTTGGTTGAAAATTCATTGTTTTAAAAAACAATCAAAAAGGCTCTCAGTAGCTACTTCAAAGAAAATTTACATTCAATATCAACCATATAAAAACATGTAAAGAATATTTCAAATATCGGGTTTATTTAAAAAAAATATGTTCATAAAATAGCAAAAGATTACTATAGAAAAGGGTTAAAAGTATTTAGCATTTATATAGCATACGATACTTTTATTAATTTAATAATTTATGTGAACAATTAGGTTCTAATAAATTGTATCAAATATTCCCTCGATCCTTCATCACGACAACGTACCTGCTTATTCATTGCAGCCTATTCAGCAATTTCTGGCGAAGCGCCAGAAATTGCACAAACACCTTGCACTACCTTTCTCACTTAATAATTTGATAGCCAGATTGCTAAATAACTTTAGCTAATACTGCCAGATTATTGATAAAATAGACCTACCAAGGGTGTTTACATCAGGTGTATACGAAGCTCTTGTATCCATAGTTATATCATCTTCAAACAATGCCCAATATGTTTTGTTTGAAGGCGTTCTCAATTGACTGAAACCGCGGTCTTCCGAAAAACGGTTCATGTTTAAAAATGCTTGAAGAAAATTATCCGGAGGTACTTCCGCCGTCTTGTAGTATTCCTCAAGAACTTTGTCATCTAGAATTGCATCGAATGATCCAATGAACTTTCTCATAGATTCGAGTTTATCTGAAGCAATCTTTCTTGTTTTTGCGTCCATCCAATCGACCTGAAACAAATTTCTTACTATTTTTTTGTTCCTATTCTCCTTATAAATGAATTTTCTCTCCTCTACACACCTATTAATTGAGAAGAAATTTTTAAGATTTCCTAAATTCCTATTCGGATAAAATTGTGTGTCCTCTTCTGCTCTTTTACTTAACCTCTACTTCCATATAATGCCCCCTTCTTTGTCATCACTTCTTTCTTATGTGTCCATTTCTTCAATTTCACCTGTACCATTTTCTCTCCTCTTTGCACTTCTTTTCCTACACTTCGCACGTCCTCTATCTCTACCTTAGCATATATCCTTCTCAGCACTTCTTTCACTCCTTTAGTTTCTTCCCCTCTAATCTTATACCCTTTATCACTATATTCTTTCTCCTTTCCTCTTTCTATTCCTCTTCTATCCTCCTCTCAATTTTTCACAATCTTTCCTCATCCTTATTTTCGATCTCCCGCCCTTCCCACCCCCCGTTCAGACTTTTCATCTTCTCCATCCTACTTCCTAACTCCTCTATTTTTCCCTTTTAGCCTTAGTCTTAAAAGGGAAGGTTAGGGAATTTATAAAAATTTGGCACAATAGGATATGTTAGTGATAATGGAGACGTGAGTCGATGAAAAGGGATGAGAAATAGTACCGAAAAGGTTACCAAGAAGTTCCAAATGGCAGGTTCAAAATGCGAAGAGGAAGAATAAAAGAGGCAGAGCAACGAGAAAAATGATGGTAGGAGGAAGAAACGAATGTATAACAGGGAAGGATGAGAAGAAGATGAAAGAACATGAACAGGATGAGAGAACACAACAAAAAATTAATAGTGAAAGAGGTAAAGATGAGTAGAGAGAGGAAGAGGAAAGTGAGGGTAGGTGAACGGAGATATGCAAAGGAAATCAAAGATGAGATAACTAAATGAATAAAATGATGAACAAATTAGCCTTATAATAATGGATTTTGATGCGTGAATCGGAGTTAGAGGAGGAAGGGAATAGGGAGGAGAGCGAGGAAGAAAATCTTAAGACAAGTGCCTGAATAGGAAGGAAAAGAAATTTCGAAAGACCTTCAAAGAGATGGGATGATTTATCTCGCACGGAAAGATGGAGGGAGCTGAAAAAGAGGACTATACATCCTCAGGAGGAGAGAAAGGAACTGTAACGGATTATGTGATACTGGACTATGAGGTATGAGAGAAGGTCAAGAAACTAGAGGTAGATGATCATATGGATTGGGATATCTGTCGCAGAATAGTGACTTCAGAGGAAGAGAAAAGTATTAGAAATGTGGCGAAAGTGGAAGCAAAGGTAAGACCAGTAGGAAGAGGGGATTAATCAATGTGAGGAAAAGAGCAGTTTGAAAGAAGGTCAGTAAAATCAAAATTGGAGAGGGAAATGTGAATGATGATATGGAAATAATGACAGAAAAAGTAAAAATAGAGTACACAAGTGAAAGAAAATTTAGTAGAGGAGGTAGATCTGGATAGGAGGAGAAATGTGAAGAGAAGAAGAAGTAAGTGAGAAAGGAATTAGAAAAATGAGAAGAGGAAAATAGTGGAGAAGAATATGGAAGGAAAAAGAAGGTTTGAAGTAGCTGAGTAGTCTAGAATGAAAGGAGTAGTTCGGAGGGTAGTGATTAGAGGGAGGAGGAGAAGGGAAAGAGTGAACCAAGATATTGAGATGGTAGAATGGAAATATTTTATGGATTTTTCAGAAGAGGAAGAGAGAAAGTTAGGAAAGGAGGAAAATATGGTAGGAAAAGAGATGAGGAGGACAAAACAAGGGGAAATATAGTAAAGGTATCAGGAATAATAAAACATGAGAAGGTGACTGGCTTATATGTGATTCCAAATAAAGTCGGGAAATATAAAAGACAGAAATAAAAGAATGGGTAAGGATGATATGCAATGGAGTATGAGGAAGAGAGCGATGATTAGACTTGTGGAAAGAAATAGTAGTACCCGTAGTAAGGAAAGGCTTAGGGGACAAGGTTGGATATGATAAGAGACCAGCACTAATGCTAACATTCTCTAAAGTATATGTAGCATCTTGTCGATAGGTTAAAGAAAAAAATTTGAGGAAGCAAGATACAACCATTGGATCAGAGAGGATTGATGAGAGGAATGGAGGTAATGGACATATGACCTGAATTTTTAGGGTAAGTGAATTCTGAAACTGGATTTAGAAGCAGAAATGGAAAAAAAGGTTGGAAAGCAGTTAGGATAAGATAGGAAAAGACAAATACACTAGTACACTAGGACGATATAGTGAATGGTGAAGTGAAGACAGAATGACTCGGAGATGGAAGGTAGTGAAGTTGAAAGAAGTTAAAGAGTTTGAATTGTTGGTATATACCGTGCAAAACAAGGAAGATCATAGAGTTCATATAAGAGAAAGGATAAAAAATGCAGCAAAGGGAAAAGAGCAGACATGGGATATAGAAGAAGAAGGTACAAAAAAGATTGGAGAAAAGAGAGGTGGTTCTTTTATACGATGTTATGGCCGGTATTAGGTTATGAAGTAGAGATAAAAGGGTGAAAGGGAAGAAAAGAGATTAAGAGTTCACAAAGAAGGTATATAAGGTGAAAAAGAAGGTATATAAGGTAGAAAAGAAGGTACATAATGTGGAAAAGAAGGTATATTAGGTGGAGAAAAAGATATATAAGGTGAGAAAGAGGGTATATATGGTTTCTGCCAGGAGAAGACTAGAGGAGACCTGGATATATGGTAAGAGAAGAAGAGAAAAGGGATAAATTAAGTACTAGAGACAAGGGAAGACAATTGATAGAAAGATTCGAGGTGTCTGGGGAATGAAAATGTAATAAATGGTATAAGATGATAGAAAAGGAAGGAGTACAAAAGTACTTACAAATGGATAAGGAGAGAGAAGATGGATCAGAATAGGAAGATTCAGATTGGAGAAGGAGGTACCGAAAGGGGAATAATGGAAAAAAGTAAAAGAAAGTACAGCACTTGTGAATGAGGAGGGAAACGTGGAAGGATGTATGGGAAGGATTTAGACGAGGAATGGAAGATGAAGGAGTTTGATTTTTAGAAGCTAGGAGTTTGATTTGGAATAGATCTGGTGAATAGTTAATCCAAAAATCTCACCTCTTTTAGATTGTTCTTGAAATGTTCTTCAATATCGTCTGCTAATTCTTCCACATTCTTCTTAGATTTCTGGTTAAAGTTTTTTCTGACATATATAGCCCGATTACTCGTCGCTAGTAGGTTAGAAGTCATATCGATGCATTCCTTCCATCTTGCTCTTTTTTCAACTGGATCGTAACCGTACATCATACGTGCGTACTGTAGTTGGCGGGTCATAACTTCTTCAGTTACATAAGGTATACCATCGGAAACTATTTGCCAGAAGAGGTAATTAGCAATCACCCTTTTTGGTGTTTTTTTCATCAAAGGTCCCAATTTTTCGAAGAAAGTCGGCGCGCGCACATTTATTACTTCATCATCATCAATCACGACTACTGAGTTAAGCATTCCATTTAAGTACTCCTTCCAGGGAATATCAGGATATTTTTGAGCGAGGTCTTTCACTTTTAAATAGACATCTTTTTGTTTCTTCGTATCAGCATCGCTTGGAGTAATCTAGGATAAAAAAAAAATTAATAGGGTCCATTATTCACTTACACCTACCTATTGAAATCCTGACGTATCAGACGGATAGTATTGGACAACTGGCTATTGAGTTATGAAGTAAGAAAGAAAGTGCAAGGTTTTTGTGCAATTTCTGGTGTTTCGCCAGAAATTGCTGAATAAGCTGCAATCAAAAGGCAGTTGCCTTCTCACTGCTCATGTGATAATTCAATATAAAAAAGGCCAAATTAGTTCAACGAGACATCGTTTAACACAGAACAAAAAAAATTCAATAGTTTTTGAAAGAGGATGATTATCTTAATTCTGGATAACGCTATCATCTTTCAAGGTCAAGGCAAGTTTTTAATAAGTCACCCTGTTAGTGGTCCGATACTATCCGTCCGATACGTTGTCGGAAAACGCCTTTTCTATATAACTACATCGTACACTAGGCGAATCGAGATTGAAGATAATATTTCTCCTCACAGTGAGCAATAAATTGCAGATGAATAAATACTTTCAAAATTAGCGACTGAAAGTGAAATAAAAAATTGCCGACCTTCCTGTTTTACCGACTAATGGCAAAGTGCTACCCTGCATTACCGACCATCGGTAATACCTACTGCCGGTAATTCAGCATGAAACAGAAAGTATCGCATTCCTAACCGAGGTTTTCATAATTTAATTAATACTCACTTTGGCAAGCTCAATTTCGAAGTCGAGAACATCCTTTAATTCTTTTTCAGCTCTAGCTCTCTTTGCACCATACATAACAGCTAGGTCAATCATATAATCGTAATAAATTTTGACTTTTGTGTCATTGGAACCTTTTATTAACAATTCACGCTCAAGAGCGAGCATTGGTTGGTCAATCTAAAAAATAATAATTTACCAAATAAAAATTTGAGATTTTAATCCTAATTTGTTACTTTCATCACTGATAGTAATTACGTACATATAACCCATTTTTCTTAGTGTTCAAAAAACTATCGTAAACCATATTAAATTCGAAGAAGTGAAAGGTATAATATCCAAGTTGTCGCACATTATACATTGTCTGCTTCCAATCAAATTTTTCCTCATTCCAGGAGTCTCCTTCCAGTATCGGCCAACCACCTAGTTTTTTCATTTGAGCTAATACTGTATGAAGACCATTCTTTGCAATCGTAGCTATAGAGAGAAGAGAAAACAAATTTTTTGAAGAAAATTTTCATTATAATACCGGCGATAGGGTCGTCCGATACTATCAATAGGTAGTTCGATGCTATCTATCGGTCG
>CAKNXH010072586.1:0-14631 GCA_932178445.1 Andricus quercusramuli | reverse complement strand
TTTTCAACCAAATACATTAGTTTTCAACAAATTCAATAATGAATCTTTAACTGAAATAGCTGAATTTTCAATTTAAAAGGAAAATTTTTTAAACAAATAGTTGAATTTTGAACTAAAAAAAAAAAAAAAATTTAAACCCAAAATGGAAAAGTTAAATTTTCAGTTAAAGAAAAATAATTTTCAACCAAAGTGATGAATTTTCAAACAAGAATATTAATTTTCTACCTGAAGAGGCGAATTTTCAACAAAAAACATGAATTTTCGATGAAATCGTTTAATTTTTAAGTAGAAAATACAAATTTTCAAACAAATAGTTGAATTTTTAACCGAAAAGATGAATTTTTAACCGAAAATGCAAAAATCAAATTTTCAGTCAAAAAAGTGAATTTTCAACTAAATTAGTGAATTTTCAACTTGATTGATGAATCTTCAACTGGAATAGTAAAATACATGAGAATTCAACAAATTCAATAAAATTTGTAATTTCCGGAATTTTCAACCAGAATGATGAATTTCCAAACAAAAAGATTAATTTTCTACCAAAAGAGACGATTTTTCAACAAAAAACATGCAACGAAATAGTTGAATTTTCAACCAAAATGATGAATTTTCAAACAAGAAAATTAATTTTCTACCAAAGAGACGATGTTCCAACAAAAAACATGAATTTTCAATCAAATAGTTAAATTTTCAATTAAAAAAGACAAGTTTGGAAAGGAATATTTGAATTTTTGAGTAAAAAAGTTCAAGTTTTAATCAAAAATGGAATAGTCGAATTTTCAACTAAAAAAATCAGTTTTCAACCAAAAATAGAATTGTGCAATTTTTAGGTAAGAATGATGAATCTTTTGAAGGAATTGAAATTTTAATCAAATTGTTGAATTTTCAATCAAATCGTTTAATTTTTTGCCAAATTGTTGAATTTTTAACCTAATAGTTAAATTTTCAGCAAATGAAATTAATTTTTATCTAAAATGAATTATTTTCTACCTAAAAATTAAAATTTTCACCAAATAGTTGAATTTTTAACCAAAAATGCAGCAGTAAAATTTTCAGATAAAAAATTGAATTTTCACACAAAAAAAACGAAATTGCAAGAAAGTAGTTCAATTAAAAAAAAAACGAATCGTCAACAAAGTAGTTAAATTTTACACCACAGAAATGAATTTTCAAACCAAAATGATGAATTTTCAAACCAAAATGATGAATTTTCAAACTAAAAGATTAATTTTCTACCAAAAGTATTTTTTTCAATTTTCCAACAAAACACATGGAACGAAATAGTTGAATTTTGAATAAGGAAAACAAATTTTTAACGAAATATAGTTGAATTTGGAACTAAAAAAGATCCGCAATCAACAAATCATGAAATAGTTAAATTTTCAATTACCAAAATTAATTTTCAATGAAACTGATGAATTTTCAACAAAATAGTTAACTATTCAATTGAAAAAATCAATATTTAACCAAAAAGATTAATTTTTAACAAAATAGTTAAATTTTCAACCAAACTTGAACTAAAATCAAGAATTTTTTACCAAAAAAATTAATTTTAAAAAAATTAGTTGAACTTTAAACGAAGTAGTTAAATTTCTGACTAAAGAAGATTACTTTCTAATAAAATAGTTGCATTTTCGACAAAATAATTAAATTTTCAACCAAAAAAAAAGAAACTTTTTTGAAAACAGGGGAAAACTAGAAATCGTTCAAAAAAATGGATAAGAGGGGAATAGGGGAAGCGCGCAATATTTTTCAATGATTTATTGAATCTGATTTTCAGAAAGAACACATTACAGCTGACATGTAATTTACTGTCCGAATTTTTCTTTCATTTAGGGCAGAATAATGAAAGCATGAAATGATTTTTACTTTGACCCGTAATTATAGTTCAAATTTGATAGATCGTCTGTAGTTTCACCGAACCCTTTAATTATCCTGAAAAGAAAATAAGTATAAGGGCTTCGAGGTGAATGATCACTATTCACTGCATACATATAATCTATCGTCCAATGAACTCTACACTAATTTCTCGGACACTTGAAAGCAAAACAATCCGAACATTGCTTTGTGATCGAGGGGAAAACAACTCTGGTAATCACTGATAAAAAAATGACATGTCATTCGTTTCTGAATTTCATACGACGATCAATCACACTGTTATTTGTTTATGAATGTCATACAGTTCTAAAACATAAGACGATCACTCACATTGTCGCTTGATTATGAATTTCATGAAATTCTAGAACATAAGGCGATCAATCACATTGTTACTTCTTCAAGAATTTAATACCGTTGTGAAAAATTAGACGATCAATCACATTTTTAGTTTTTTTTAATGAATTTCATACAGTTCTAAAAGATAAGGCGATCAATCACATTTTCATTTGCTTCTGAAATTCATGCAGTTTTTAAACATAAGACGATTATGGACATTTCAGTCGTTTCTGAACTTCATAAAGTTGTGAAACATAAGACGATCAATCACATTTTCACTCTTTCCTGAAATTCTTGCAGTTCTGAAACATGAAAAGATGAATCCCGTTGTTACTTGTTAAGGAATTTTATACCGTTGTGAAAAATAAGACGATCAATCACATTGTTACTTTTTCATGAATTTCATACAGTTCTAAAAGATAAGGCGATCAATCACATTTTCATTTTTTTCTGAAATGCATGCAATTCCAAAACATAAGACGATCACTCACATTTCATTCGTTTCTGAATTTCGTACAGTTGTTAAACAAGAGACGATAAATCACATTGTTAACTGTTTCTGAAATGTATGCAGTTTTAAAACATAAGGCGATTACGGACATTTCCTTCGTTTCTGAATTTCATGAAGTTGTGAACATAAGACGATCACTCACATTTCATTCGTTTCTGAATTTCATACGACGATCAATCACGCTGTTACTTGCTTATAAATTTCATACAGTCCTAAAACATAAGACGATCATTCACATTGTTACTTGCTTGAGAATTTCATGAAGTTCTAGAACATAAGGCGATCAATCACAATGTCATTTGTATCATGCAGTTCTAAAACATAAGACGATCAATCTCATTGTTACTGGTCTAAGAATTCCATACAGTTGTGAAATAAAGACGACTGATCATATTGTTACGTGTTCATGAATTTTATACAGTTGTAAAACATAGGGCGATCAATCATATTGTCATTTTTTTTTAATTTCATGAAGTTCTAGAACATAATGCGATCAATCACAATGCCATTTGTATCATGCATTTCTAAAACATAAGACGATCAATCTCTTTGTTACTTGTTCAAGAATTTCATACTGTTGTGAAAAATGAGAAGATTATTCACATTGTTACTTTTTTCTGAATTTCATACAGTTTTAAATGATGAGGCGATCAATCACATTTCCATCCGTTCCTGAAATGCATGCAGTTCTAAAACATAAAACGATCAGTCACATTTCATTCGTTTGTAAATTGTATAAATTTGCGAAAAATGAGACGATCAATTTCATTGTTGCTTGCTTATGACTTTCATAGAGTTCTGAAATACAAGGCGTTCACTCACATTTCATTGTTTTCTGAATTGCATACAGTTGTTAAAAATAAGCCAATCAATCACGTTGTTACTCGTTTATGAATTCTTATATAGTTCTAAAACATAAGACGGTCACTCACATTGTCGCTTGATTATGAATTTCATGAAATTCTAGAACATAAAGCGATCAATCACACTGTAACTTTTTTTTATGAATTTCATACAGTTCTAGAAAATAAGGCGATCAATCACATTCTTATTTGTTTTTGAAATTCATGCAGTTTTTAAACATAAGACGATCACGGACATTTCATTCTTTTCTAAACTTCATAAAGTTGTGAAACATAAGACGATCAATCACATTGTTACTTATTTGAGAATTTCACACAGTTCTAAAACACAAGGCGATCAATCACGTTTTCACTTTTTTCTGAAATTCTTGCAGTTCTAAAACATGAGAAGATGAATCTCGTTGTTACTTGTTAAAGAATTTTATACTGTTGTGAAAAATAAGACGATAAATCACATTGTCAACTGTTTCTGAAATTCATGCAGTTTTAAAACATAAGATGATCACGGACACTTCCTTCGTTTCTGAATTTCATAAAGTTATAAACATAAAACGATCACTCACATTTCATTCGTTTCTGAATTTCATACGACGATCAATCACACTGTTACTTGCTTATGAATTCATACAGTTCTAAAACATAAGACGATCAATCTCATTGTCACTTGTTTAAGAATTCCATACAGTTGTGAAACAAAGACAACTGATCATATTGTTACTTGTTCATGAATTTTATACAGTTGTAAAACATAGGGCGATCAATCACATTGTCATTTTTTTTAATTTCATGAAGTTCTAGAACATAATGCGATCAATCACAATTCCATTTGTATCATGCATTTCTAAAACATAAGACGATCAATCTCATTGTTACTTGTTCAAGAATTTCATACTGTTGTGAAAAATGGGAAGATTAATCACATTGTTACTTTTTTCTGGATTTTATACAGTTTTAAATAATGAGGCGATCAATCACATTTCCATTCGTTCCTGAAATGCATGCAGTTCTAAAACATAAAACGATCAGTCACATTTCATTCGTTTGTAAATTGTATAAATTTGCCAAAAATGAGACGATCAATCACATTGTTACTTGCTTATGACGTGCATAGGGTTCTGAAATTTAAGACGATCACGCACATTCCACTGTTTTCTGAATTGCATACTGATGTTAAAAATAAGTCGATCAATCACGTTGTTACTTGTTTATGAATTTCATATAGTTCTAAAACATAAGACGATCACTCACATTGTCGCTTGATTATGAATTCCATGAAATTCTAGAACATAAGACGATCAATCACACTGTAAATTTTTTATGAATTTCATACAGTTCTAGAAAATAAGGCGATCAATCACATTTTTATTTGATTCTGAAATTCTGGCAGCTATAAAACATAAGAAGATCAATCCCATTGTTACTTATTCAAGAATTTAGTACCGTTGTGAAAAATTAGACGATCAATCACATTGTTCGTTTTTTTGATGAATTTTATACAGTTCTAAAAGATAAGGCGATTAATCATATTTTCATTTGCTTCTGAAATTCATGTAGTTCTTAAACATAATACGATTATGGACATTTCATTCGTTTCTGAACTTCATAAAGTTGTGAAACATAAGACGATCAATCACATTGTTACTTATTTAAGCATTTCACACAGTTCTAAAACACAGGCGATCAATCGCATTGTTATTTTTCTGAACTTCATGAAGTTCTAGAACATAAGGCGATCAATCACATTGCTATTTTTTTATGAATTTCATACTGTTCTAAAAGACAAGGCGATCAATCACATTTTCACTTTTTTCTGAAATTCTTGCAGTTCTAAAACATGAGAAGATGAATCTCGTTGTTACTTGTTAAGGAATTTTATACCGTTGTGAAAAATGAGACGATCAATCACATTGTTACTTTTTCATGAATTTCATACAGTTCTAAAAGATAAGGTGATCAATCACATTTTCATTTGTTTCTGAAATTCATGCAGTTCTAAAACATAAGAAGATCACTCACATTTCATTCGTTTCTGAATTTCATATAGTTGTTGAACAAAAGACGATAAATCACACTGTTCACTGTTTCTGAATTTCATAAAGTTGTATACATAAGACGATCACTCCCATTGCATTCGTTTCTGAATTTCATACGAAGATCAATCACACTGTTACTTGTTCATAAACTTCATACAGTTCTAAAACATAAGACGATCATTCACATTGTTACTTGCTTATGAATTTCATGAAGTTCTAGAACACAAGGCGATCAATCACAATGTCATTTGTATCAAGCATGAGGTCTAAAACATAAGACAATCAATCTCATTGTTACTTTTTTTAAGAATTCCATACCGTTGTGAAAAATAAGATGATCAATTGTTACTTAAACTTTATTACTTTTTTGATGAATTTCATACCGTTCTGAAAAATAAGGCGATCAATCACATTTTCATTTCTTCCTGGAATTCATGCAGTTCTAAAACATAAAACGATCACTCACATTTCATTTGTTTCTGAATTGCATACATTTGTGAAAAATAAGACAATCAATCACATTGTTACTTGTTTATGAATTTCATACAGTTCTAAAACATAAGGCGATCACTTACATTACATTCGTTTCTGGATTGCGTAAATTTGTGAAAAATAAGATGACCAATCACATTGTTACTTGCGAATTTCACATAGTTCCAAAACATGAGGCGATCAATCACATTATTGATTGGTTAAGAATTGAATACAGTTCCAGAACATAAGGCGATCAATCACATTTCATTCGTTTCTGAATTTCATACAGTTGCGAAAAATAAAAAGATCAATCTCATTGTTACTTGTTCAAGAATTTCATACTGTTGTGAAAAATGAGAAAATTAATCACATTGTTACTTTTTTCTGAATTTCGTACAGTTTTGAAAGATGAGGCGATCAATCACATTTCCATTTGTTTCTGAAATGCATGCAGTTCTAAAACATAAAACGATCAGTCAGATTTCATCCGGTTGTAAATTGCATGCATTCTCGAAAAATGAGACGATCAATCTCATTGTTGCTTGCTTATGCCTTTCATAGAGTTCCGAAATATAAGGCGTTCACTCACTTCATTGTTTTCTGAATTGCATTTCATGAAATTCTAGAACATAAAGCGAACAATCACATTGTTACTTTTTTATGAATTTCATACAGTTCTAGAAAATAAGGCGATCAATCGCATTTTCATTTGATTCTGAAATTCTTGCAGTTCTAGAACATAAGGCGATCAATCACATTGTTACTTATTCAAGAATTTAATACCGTTGTGGAAAATTAGACGATCAATCACATTGTTAGTTTTTTTTTTATGAATTTCATACAGTTCTAAAAGATAAGGCGATCAATCACATTTTCATTTTCTTCTGAAATTCATTCAGTTTTTAAACATAAGACGATTATGAACATTTCATTCGTTTCTGAACTTCATAAAGTTGTGAAACATAAGACGATCAATCACATTGTTACTTATTTAAGAATTTCACACAGTTCTAAAACACAGGCGATCAATCACATTGTTATTTTTCTGAACTTCATGAAGTTCCAGAACATAAGGCGATCAATCACATTGCTATTTTTTTATGAATTTCATACTGTTCTAAAAGACAAGGCGATCAATCACATTTTCACTTTTCCCTGAAATTCTTGCAGTTCTGAAACATGAGAAGATGAATCTCGTTGTTACTTGTTAAAGAATTTTATACTGTTGTGAAAAATAAGACGATTAATCACATTGTTACTTTCTTATGATTTTCATACGCAGTTCTAAAAGATAAGGTGATCAATCACATTTTCATTTGTTTCTGAAATTCATGCAGTTCTAAAACATAAGAAGATCACTCACATTTCATTCGTTTCTGAATTTCATACAGTTGTTAAGCAAAAGACGATAAATCACATTGTTAACTGTTTCTGAAATGTATGCAGTTTTAAAACATAAGACGATTATGGACATTCCCTTCGTTTCTGAATTTCATAAAGTTGTAAACATAAGACGATCACTCACATTTCATTCGTTTCTGAATTTCATGCGACGATCAATCACACTGTTACTTGCTTTTAAATTTCATACAGTTTTAAAACATAAGACGATCATTCACATTGTTACTTGCTTGAGAATTTCATGAAGTTCTAGAGCATAATGCGATCAATCACAATGCCATTTGTATCATGCATTTCTAAAACATAAGACGATCAATCTCATTGTTACTTGTTCAAGAATTTCATACTGTTGTGAAAAGTGAGAAGATTAATCACATTGTTACTTTTTTCTGAATTTCATACAGTTTTAAAAGATATGAGGCGATCAATCACATTTCCATTTGTTTCTGAAATTCATGCAGTTCTAAAACATAAAACGATCAGTCACATTTAATTCATTTGTAAATTGTATAAATTTGCGAAAAATTAGACGATCAATCACATTGTTACTTGCTTATGACGTTCATATAGGGTTCTGAAATATGAGACAATCACTCATATTCCATTGTTTTCTGAATTGCATACAGTTGTTAAAAATAAGCCGATCAATCACGTTGTTACTTGTTTATGAATATCATACCGTTCTAAAACGTAAGATGATCACTCACATTGTCGCTTTATCACGAATTTCATGAAATTATAGAACATAAGGCGATCAATCACATTGTTACTTTCTATGAAATTCATACAGTTCTAGAAAATAAGGCGATCAATCACATTTTTATTTGATTCTGAAATTCTGGCAGTTATAAAACATAAGAAGATCAATCCCATTGTTACTTATTCAAGAATTTGATACCGTTGTGAAAAATTAGACGATCAATCACATTGTTAGTTTTTTTTATGAATTTCATACAGTTCTGAAAGATAAGGCGATCAATCACATTCTTATTTGTTTTTGAAATTCATGCAGTTTTTAAACATAAGACGATCACGGACATTTCATTCGTTTCTTAACTTCATATAATGTTGTGAAACATAAGACGATCACTCACATTGTTACTTGTTTGAGAATTTTGAACAGTTCTAAAACACAAGGCGATCAATCACATTGTAATTTTTTCTGAACTTCATGAAGTTCTAGAATTCTAGAACATAAGGCGATCAATCACATTCTTATGTTTTTATGAATTTCATAAAGTTCTAAAAGACAAGGCGATCAATCACATTTTCCCTTGTTTCTGAAATCCTTGCAGTTCTAAAACACCAGATGATGGATCTCATTGTAACTTGTTGAATAATTTCATACCGTTGTGAAAAATAAGACGATCAATCACATTGTAACTATTTTCATGAATTTCATACATTTCTAAAAGATAAGGCGATCAATTACATTTTCATTTGTTTCTGAAATGCATGCAGTTCTAAAACATAAGAACATCACTCACTTTTTATTCGTTTCTGAACTTCATAAAGTTTTGAAACATAAGGCGATCAATCACATCTCATTTTTTATGAAATTCATATTCTTCTAAAAGACAAGGTGATCAATCACATTTTCACTTGTTTCTAAAATTCTTGCAGTTCTAAAACGTGAGTCGATGAATCTCATTGATACTCGTTAAAGAATTTCATACCGTTGTGAAAAATAAGACGATCAATCACATTGTTACTTCTTCATGAATTTCATAGAGTTCAAAAAGATAAGGCGACCAATCACATTTCAATTTGTTTCTGAAATGCATGCAGTTCCAAAACATAAGACGATCACTCACATTTCATTCGTTCCTGAATTTCATACAGTTGTCAAACAAAAGACGATAAATCACAGTGTCAACTGTTTCTGGAATTCACGCAATTCTAAAACATAAAACGATCACTCACATTTCATTCGTTTGTAAATTGCATACATTTGTGAAAAATACGACGATCAATCACACTGTTACTTGTTTATGAATTTCAAATAGTTCTAAAAAGAGACGACTACTCATATTGTTACTTGTTTATGAATTTTATACAGTTGTAAAACATGAGGCGATCAATCACATTTTCATTTTTTTCTGAATTCCATGAAGTTCTAGAACATAATGCAATCAATCAGAATGTCATCTGTATCATACATTTCTAAAACATAAGAAAATCAATCTCACTGTTACTTGTTCAAAAATTTCACATCGTTGGGAAAAATGAGAAGATCAATCACATTGTTACTTTTTTCTGAATTTCATACAGTTTCAAGATAAGGCGATTCACATTTCCATTTGTTTCTAAAATTCATGCAGTTCTAAAACATAAAACGATCATTCACATTTCATTCGTTTCTAAATTGCATACATTTGTGAAAAATAAGACGATCAATCACATTGTTACTTGCTTACGACTTTCATACGGTTCTGAAATATAAGGTGATCGCTCACATTTCATTCTTTTCTGAATTTCATACAGTTGTTAAACAAAAGACGATCACTCACATTGTTACTTGTTTATGAATTTCATACATTAGTAAAACATGAGGCGATCAAGCACATTATTGCTTGTTTATGAAATTTATACAGTTCTCAAAGATCAGACGATCAATCACATCATCATTCGTTTCTGAAATTCATTCAGTTCTAAAACATAAGACGATCACTCACATTGTCATTTGTTTCTGAATTTCATGCTGTTGTGAAACATAAGACGATCAAGCACATTGCTAATTTTTTCTGAATTTTATACAGTTCTAAAACATAAGGCGATCAATCACATTGTCATTTTTTTCTGAAATTCATGCATTTCTAAAGCATAAGACGATATCACTCACATTTAATTGGTTTCTGTTGTGGCTACATCTCTATTTGGAGAAAAATAATCTACGATGTAGAAAATTCAACAATTTTGTTAAAAAGACATTTTTTGGGTAGAAAATTGATGTTTTTTTTCTTTTTTTAGATGAAAGTTTATTTTTTTCTATTTGAAAATTCAACTTGATTTTAGTTGACAATGGTATGGTTGAAAATTAAACTATATTGTTGGAAATTAATTTTTTTGTTACAAATTAATGTTTTTAAGTGAAAATTTAACTATTCCATTTTTGGTGAAAATTTATTTTCTCACGGAAATTAAAAAAATTCCATTATCAGTTTAAAAAATGTTTTGAATTTATTTTTCTGGTTAAAGATCCTTGATTTTCTTTGAAAATGGATTAGTTAGAAGAACTATTTTCTTAACAATTTTTTTTTAAAATAATTTCTCGAACTGAAAATTTAGAAATTCCATTTTTAATTGTAAATTTACCTTTTCTGGCTGAAAATTCAAATATTTGGTTGAAAATTCTTGCATTTTGTTTTAAGTTTGCTGCTTTTGATAGAAAATTAATCTTTTTGGTTGAAATTTGCACTATTTTGTTAAAAATTGATGTTTGGTTGCAGATGCATTATTTTCGTTAAAACTTCATCTCTTTGGTTAAAAATTTAACTATGTTGCTGAAATTTTTTTTTTCTTTCTGATAAAAATTATTATTTTTTTTTAAATTAGAAATGTAACTATACCATTTTTGGTTAAAATTGTATTTTTCTTTGGTTGAAAATTAAAAATTTTGTGAAAATGTAATCCGAGTAATTCAATTAATCCTATAGTATTTCCTAGCAATATATTTGTAATCCAAGTAATCAATTTTTCGGGTTGTGAAAAATAAGACGATCAATCACATTGTTACTTTTTTATGAATGTCATACAGTTCTAAAAGAGAAGGCGATCGATCAATCAAGCAATTATACCTTCAGTCATAAAAATTAATTTTCAACTGAAAAGAATTTTCAATCAAAGAATTTTTTTTAACTCTATGATGAATTTTCAGCCAAAAATATGAAATTTTGTTAAAATAGTGCGGTTTTCAACCAAGAAGATGAATTTTCCAGTAAAAAAAAACGAATTTTCAACTAAACACTTTTTTTTCAAGTAAAGAATTTAATTTTTAACAAAAAATAGAATAGTTAAATTTTCTACTTAACACATCATTTTTCTCTTCTAAAAAAATCGTCTACTTGTCTTGAAAATTCAACTATTTTTGGTTGAATGTTAACCTTTTTTTATTCAACATTTTGACCATTTGGTAGGTTGTTTTTCAAAATTCAACCTTGTGGGTTGAAAATTCAGATATTTTGAAAAAATAATCTTTTTCAAATGAAAATTCAAATCTTTGGTTGAAAATTAATCCGTTTTGGTTGAAGATTCAACTATTTTGTTGCAAAATCGTATTTTTTGTTTTGTTTGAAAATTTGTCTGTTTTAATATAAAAATTCTTCTATTTCGTTGAAAATTCAACTATTCAAGTTGGAGATTCATAATATAAGTTAAAAATTCATCAATTTTGTTGAAAATTAATTTTTTTAACTGAAAATCTAACTATTCCATTTTTTGTTGAAACTTGATCTTTTTTAGTTTAAAATTGAACTATCTGGTTAAAATCTAGTTTCGATATTGTTGAAAATTCGTCTTCTTGGGTTTAAAAATACATCAAATTTATAGAAAATCTTTTTTTGTTGAAAATCCACCAAGTTAGTAGAAAATTAACATTTTTTAATGAAAATTTCACTATTGCATCTTCGGCTGAAAATTCATCTTTTCGGTTGAAAATTCAATTATTTGTTTGAAAATTTGTACTTTTTAATTGAAAATTCAACGATTTCGTCGAAAATTCATGTTTTTTGTTGGAAAATCGTCTCTTTTGGTAGAAAATTAATATTCTTGTTTGGAAATTTATCAATTTGGTTGAAAATTAATCTTTCATTCAACTGAAAATTTAACTTCATAAGGATTCATCATTTCAGTTGAAATTTTTTTTTTAAACTTGATTTATTTTTGGTTTAAAAATCAACTATTTGTTTGAAAATTCATCTTTTCCAATATGAAAATCCAACTATTTCCTTGAAAATGCATTTTTTTTTTGTTAAAAAAATCTTCTCTTTCGGTAGAAAATGAATCTTCTTCATTGAAGATTCATCATTTTGTTTGAAAATTCAACTATTTAAGTTGAAGATTCATAATTTAAGTCAAAAATTCATCAGTTTTGTTGTTAAATAATTTTTTAAACTTAAAATTTAACTATTAGTTTGTTGGTAATTTATTTATTTTTTTTTCAAATTAAACTATTTTGTTGCAATTTCGTTTGTTTTTTCCTTTGTAAAAATTTCATTTTCCGTCTAAAAATTGTACTATTGTATTTTTTGATGCATCTTCAACTATTTGGTTGAAATTTTAATTTTTTGGATCAAATCATTTGGATCATTTTAGATCAAAATTAATTCCATTTCTTGAAAATTCGACTATTAGGTTAAAAATTTATCTTTTTTGTTGAAAATTCAACAATTTTGCAACGAATGAACTGTTTCCTTTTTTGTCTTTTCGGCTTCAAAATTCAACAATTTCGTTGAAAATTCATGTGTTTGTTGTTTGAAAATTTAATTACTTTGAAGAAAATTCAACTATTTTCTGAAGCCATCTTTTGTGATCGAAAATTCAACAGTTTTATTAAAAAAATTTCATTTTGGATTGGTAATTCATCTTTTATAATTAACTTTTCTGTTGAAAATTCAATTGTCTGGTTAAAAATTAGTTTCAATTTTGTTGAAAATTCGTCTTTTTGGATATAAAAATATATCTAGTTTATAAAAAATCTTTTTTGGTTTAAAAATGAACTATTTTGTTGAAAATTCAACTATTTTCCAAAGACATCTTTTGTTGTCGAAAATGCAACTGTTTTCTTGAAAATTCTTCCTTTTGGATTGGAAATTCATCTTTTATAATCAACTTTTTTGTTGAAAATTCTACTGTCTGGTTGAAAATTCGTCTTTTTGGGTATAAAAATATATCTAGTTTATAAAAAATCTTTTTTGGTTGAAAAATGAACTATTTTGTTGAAAATTCAACTATTTTCTAAAGTCATCTTTTGTGGTCGAAAATTCAACAGTTTTATCAAAACAATTTTCTTTTGGATTGGTAATTCATCTTTTATAATTAACTTTTCTGTTGAAAAAGTCTTGTTAAAAATTAGTTTCAATCTTCTTGAAAATTCGCCTTTTTGGGTATAAAATATATCTAGGGTATAAAAATATATCTAGTTTATAGAAAATCGTTGTTGGTTGAAAAATCAACTATTTTGTTGAAAATGCAATAATTTCGACTTAAAATCTTAGGAATTATTTACATTAATTTTATTCAAAAGAATTTACGCCCCTATCATTCTCCTATGTTTGTGAAAAATTACCCTATTTCCCCGGCTTTCAGAAAATTTTGGACTTCTTTACTTTTCAGATGGGGGGGGGGGGCAAAAATAAAAGAAAATTTGTAACATAGTATGGGACCGACCCCTTATGTAATATATGCGAATTCTGTAAATAGAACAACAAATTATGTAAGCTGTGTTGTCACTTTTGTAACAAAGGACCCCTGAAACACTAACAGATTTTGTTTTCTCGCTGTTGTCTACTTTCATATTTGACCTTTCCCTCTGAAGCATAAATCTCGATTTGACAAAGCCAAGCCACCAGAAATTGGGGGCAAGACTCGAAAAGAAGCAAATCGTTAATGAACCGGGCAAAAAAAGGAAAAAAAAAAGAAGAGTGAAATTGGCGGACCCTGCCCGCGGCTTCTGCAGACCACATGTAATAAATAATAACGCGTAGCCTGGAAGCGTTTGGGGGTAAATATGACACAATGCCATTCTCTAATGAACTCGCCAAGTGGCATTTTCGCAACGGAAACCGCTGCACGCGCCCATCCTTCTTGCCGAAACCGCGGTGCGTTGCATGTCACATTAGGTATGTAAATTACCTAATGCCCCAAACACGCGCGGTACCTCGGACTATGTAGGGTCCAACCGACACTTCAATTAAGCCCTTTCAGTCTGCATTTTTTCCAAAATTTTTACCATCCCCCGATTAGATCGCCTTCTGCTGTCCCGTTTTTCGAGAGAGACTGGTTTGTTTGTTGTGTCTCCTCTCGAAAACGTCCTTTTCAAATAAAAGGGTGCCTAATCGTTATTTTGCTCATTTGTATCTTCAGGGGATGCACGTGCCTCGAAATGATATAGAATGGCCAGAGATTCATCAGTTCA
>CAKNXH010072585.1:0-14407 GCA_932178445.1 Andricus quercusramuli | reverse complement strand
TTTTCAACCAAATACATTAGTTTTCAACAAATTCAATAATGAATCTTTAACTGAAATAGCTGAATTTTCAATTTAAAAGGAAAATTTTTTAAACAAATAGTTGAATTTTGAACTAAAAAAAAAAAAAAAATTTAAACCCAAAATGGAAAAGTTAAATTTTCAGTTAAAGAAAAATAATTTTCAACCAAAGTGATGAATTTTCAAACAAGAATATTAATTTTCTACCTGAAGAGGCGAATTTTCAACAAAAAACATGAATTTTCGATGAAATCGTTTAATTTTTAAGTAGAAAATACAAATTTTCAAACAAATAGTTGAATTTTTAACCGAAAAGATGAATTTTTAACCGAAAATGCAAAAATCAAATTTTCAGTCAAAAAAGTGAATTTTCAACTAAATTAGTGAATTTTCAACTTGATTGATGAATCTTCAACTGGAATAGTAAAATACATGAGAATTCAACAAATTCAATAAAATTTGTAATTTCCGGAATTTTCAACCAGAATGATGAATTTCCAAACAAAAAGATTAATTTTCTACCAAAAGAGACGATTTTTCAACAAAAAACATGCAACGAAATAGTTGAATTTTCAACCAAAATGATGAATTTTCAAACAAGAAAATTAATTTTCTACCAAAGAGACGATGTTCCAACAAAAAACATGAATTTTCAATCAAATAGTTAAATTTTCAATTAAAAAAGACAAGTTTGGAAAGGAATATTTGAATTTTTGAGTAAAAAAGTTCAAGTTTTAATCAAAAATGGAATAGTCGAA
Source organism: Andricus quercusramuli (assembly GCA_932178445.1). Classification (NCBI taxonomy): domain Eukaryota; kingdom Metazoa; phylum Arthropoda; class Insecta; order Hymenoptera; family Cynipidae; genus Andricus; species Andricus quercusramuli. The sequence continues at coordinate 13,631 of CAKNXH010072585.1, read as the reverse complement.
TTTTCAACTAAAAAAATCAGTTTTCAACCAAAAATAGAATTGTGCAATTTTTAGGTAAGAATGATGAATCTTTTGAAGGAATTGAAATTTTAATCAAATTGTTGAATTTTCAATCAAATCGTTTAATTTTTTGCCAAATTGTTGAATTTTTAACCTAATAGTTAAATTTTCAGCAAATGAAATTAATTTTTATCTAAAATGAATTATTTTCTACCTAAAAATTAAAATTTTCACCAAATAGTTGAATTTTTAACCAAAAATGCAGCAGTAAAATTTTCAGATAAAAAATTGAATTTTCACACAAAAAAAACGAAATTGCAAGAAAGTAGTTCAATTAAAAAAAAAACGAATCGTCAACAAAGTAGTTAAATTTTACACCACAGAAATGAATTTTCAAACCAAAATGATGAATTTTCAAACCAAAATGATGAATTTTCAAACTAAAAGATTAATTTTCTACCAAAAGTATTTTTTTCAATTTTCCAACAAAACACATGGAACGAAATAGTTGAATTTTGAATAAGGAAAACAAATTTTTAACGAAATATAGTTGAATTTGGAACTAAAAAAGATCCGCAATCAACAAATCATGAAATAGTTAAATTTTCAATTACCAAAATTAATTTTCAATGAAACTGATGAATTTTCAACAAAATAGTTAACTATTCAATTGAAAAAATCAATATTTAACCAAAAAGATTAATTTTTAACAAAATAGTTAAATTTTCAACCAAACTTGAACTAAAATCAAGAATTTTTTACCAAAAAAATTAATTTTAAAAAAATTAGTTGAACTTTAAACGAAGTAGTTAAATTTCTGACTAAAGAAGATTACTTTCTAATAAAATAGTTGCATTTTCGACAAAATAATTAAATTTTCAACCAAAAAAAAAGAAACTTTTTTGAAAACAGGGGAAAACTAGAAATCGTTCAAAAAAATGGATAAGAGGGGAATAGGGGAAGCGCGCAATATTTTTCAATGATTTATTGAATCTGATTTTCAGAAAGAACACATTACAGCTGACATGTAATTTACTGTCCGAATTTTTCTTTCATTTAGGGCAGAATAATGAAAGCATGAAATGATTTTTACTTTGACCCGTAATTATAGTTCAAATTTGATAGATCGTCTGTAGTTTCACCGAACCCTTTAATTATCCTGAAAAGAAAATAAGTATAAGGGCTTCGAGGTGAATGATCACTATTCACTGCATACATATAATCTATCGTCCAATGAACTCTACACTAATTTCTCGGACACTTGAAAGCAAAACAATCCGAACATTGCTTTGTGATCGAGGGGGAAACAACTCTGGTAATCACAGATAAAAAAATGACATGTCATTCGTTTCTGAATTTCATACGACGATCAATCACACTGTTATTTGTTTATGAATGTCATACAGTTCTAAAACATAAGACGATCACTCACATTGTCGCTTGATTATGAATTTCATGAAATTCTAGAACATAAGGCGATCAATCACATTGTTACTTCTTCAAGAATTTAATACCGTTGTGAAAAATTAGACGATCAATCACATTTTTAGTTTTTTTTAATGAATTTCATACAGTTCTAAAAGATAAGGCGATCAATCACATTTTCATTTGCTTCTGAAATTCATGCAGTTTTTAAACATAAGACGATTATGGACATTTCAGTCGTTTCTGAACTTCATAAAGTTGTGAAACATAAGACGATCAATCACATTTTCACTCTTTCCTGAAATTCTTGCAGTTCTGAAACATGAAAAGATGAATCTCGTTGTTACTTGTTAAGGAATTTTATACCGTTGTGAAAAATAAGACGATCAATCACATTGTTACTTTTTCATGAATTTCATACAGTTCTAAAAGATAAGGCGATCAATCACATTTTCATTTTTTTCTGAAATGCATGCAATTCCAAAACATAAGACGATCACTCACATTTCATTCGTTTCTGAATTTCGTACAGTTGTTAAACAAGAGACGATAAATCACATTGTTAACTGTTTCTGAAATGTATGCAGTTTTAAAACATAAGGCGATTACGGACATTTCCTTCGTTTCTGAATTTCATGAAGTTGTGAACATAAGACGATCACTCACATTTCATTCGTTTCTGAATTTCATACGACGATCAATCACGCTGTTACTTGCTTATAAATTTCATACAGTCCTAAAACATAAGACGATCATTCACATTGTTACTTGCTTGAGAATTTCATGAAGTTCTAGAACATAAGGCGATCAATCACAATGTCATTTGTATCATGCAGTTCTAAAACATAAGACGATCAATCTCATTGTTACTGGTCTAAGAATTCCATACAGTTGTGAAATAAAGACGACTGATCATATTGTTACGTGTTCATGAATTTTATACAGTTGTAAAACATAGGGCGATCAGTCATATTGTCATTTTTTTTCAATTTCATGAAGTTCTAGAACATAATGCGATCAATCACAAGGCCATTTGTATCATGCATTTCTAAAACATAAGACGATCAATCTCTTTGTTACTTGTTCAAGAATTTCATACTGTTGTGAAAAATGAGAAGATTATTCACATTGTTACTTTTTTCTGAATTTCATACAGTTTTAAATGATGAGGCGATCAATCACATTTCCATCCGTTCCTGAAATGCATGCAGTTCTAAAACATAAAACGATCAGTCACATTTCATTCGTTTGTAAATTGTATAAATTTGCGAAAAATGAGACGATCAATTTCATTGTTGCTTGCTTATGACTTTCATAGAGTTCTGAAATACAAGGCGTTCACTCACATTTCATTGTTTTCTGAATTGCATACAGTTGTTAAAAATAAGCCAATCAATCACGTTGTTACTCGTTTATGAATTCTTATATAGTTCTAAAACATAAGACGGTCACTCACATTGTCGCTTGATTATGAATTTCATGAAATTCTAGAACATAAAGCGATCAATCACACTGTAACTTTTTTTTATGAATTTCATACAGTTCTAGAAAATAAGGCGATCAATCACATTCTTATTTGTTTTTGAAATTCATGCAGTTTTTAAACATAAGACGATCACGGACATTTCATTCTTTTCTAAACTTCATAAAGTTGTGAAACATAAGACGATCAATCACATTGTTACTTATTTGAGAATTTCACACAGTTCTAAAACACAAGGCGATCAATCACGTTTTCACTTTTTTCTGAAATTCTTGCAGTTCTAAAACATGAGAAGATGAATCTCGTTGTTACTTGTTAAAGAATTTTATACTGTTGTGAAAAATAAGACGATAAATCACATTGTCAACTGTTTCTGAAATTCATGCAGTTTTAAAACATAAGATGATCACGGACACTTCCTTCGTTTCTGAATTTCATAAAGTTATAAACATAAAACGATCACTCACATTTCATTCGTTTCTGAATTTCATACGACGATCAATCACACTGTTACTTGCTTATGAATTCATACAGTTCTAAAACATAAGACGATCAATCTCATTGTCACTTGTTTAAGAATTCCATACAGTTGTGAAACAAAGACAACTGATCATATTGTTACTTGTTCATGAATTTTATACAGTTGTAAAACATAGGGCGATCAATCACATTGTCATTTTTTTTAATTTCATGAAGTTCTAGAACATAATGCGATCAATCACAATTCCATTTGTATCATGCATTTCTAAAACATAAGAAGATCAATCTCATTGTTACTTGTTCAAGAATTTCATACTGTTGTGAAAAATGAGAAGATTAATCACATTGTTACTTTTTTCTGGATTTTATACAGTTTTAAATAATGAGGCGATCAATCACATTTCCATTCGTTCCTGAAATGCATGCAGTTCTAAAACATAAAACGATCAGTCACATTTCATTCGTTTGTAAATTGTATAAATTTGCCAAAAATGAGACGATCAATCACATTGTTACTTGCTTATGACGTGCATAGGGTTCTGAAATTTAAGACGATCACGCACATTCCACTGTTTTCTGAATTGCATACTGATGTTAAAAATAAGTCGATCAATCACGTTGTTACTTGTTTATGAATTTCATATAGTTCTAAAACATAAGACGATCACTCACATTGTCGCTTGATTATGAATTCCATGAAATTCTAGAACATAAGACGATCAATCACACTGTAAATTTTTTATGAATTTCATACAGTTCTAGAAAATAAGGCGATCAATCACATTTTTATTTGATTCTGAAATTCTGGCAGCTATAAAACATAAGAAGATCAATCCCATTGTTACTTATTCAAGAATTTAGTACCGTTGTGAAAAATTAGACGATCAATCACATTGTTCGTTTTTTTGATGAATTTTATACAGTTCTAAAAGATAAGGCGATTAATCATATTTTCATTTGCTTCTGAAATTCATGTAGTTTTTAAACATAATACGATTATGGACATTTCATTCGTTTCTGAACTTCATAAAGTTGTGAAACATAAGACGATCAATCACATTGTTACTTATTTAAGCATTTCACACAGTTCTAAAACACAGGCGATCAATCGCATTGTTATTTTTCTGAACTTCATGAAGTTCTAGAACATAAGGCGATCAATCACATTGCTATTTTTTTATGAATTTCATACTGTTCTAAAAGACAAGGCGATCAATCACATTTTCACTTTTTTCTGAAATTCTTGCAGTTCTAAAACATGAGAAGATGAATCTCGTTGTTACTTGTTAAGGAATTTTATACCGTTGTGAAAAATGAGACGATCAATCACATTGTTACTTTTTCATGAATTTCATACAGTTCTAAAAGATAAGGTGATCAATCACATTTTCATTTGTTTCTGAAATTCATGCAGTTCTAAAACATAAGAAGATCACTCACATTTCATTCGTTTCTGAATTTCATAAAGTTGTATACATAAGACGATCACTCCCATTGCATTCGTTTCTGAATTTCATACGAAGATCAATCACACTGTTACTTGTTCATAAACTTCATACAGTTCTAAAACATAAGACGATCATTCACATTGTTACTTGCTTATGAATTTCATGAAGTTCTAGAACACAAGGCGATCAATCACAATGTCATTTGTATCAAGCATGAGGTCTAAAACATAAGACAATCAATCTCATTGTTACTTTTTTTAAGAATTCCATACCGTTGTGAAAAATAAGATGATCAATTGTTACTTAAACTTTATTACTTTTTTGATGAATTTCATACCGTTCTGAAAAATAAGGCGATCAATCACATTTTCATTTCTTCCTGGAATTCATGCAGTTCTAAAACATAAAACGATCACTCACATTTCATTTGTTTCTGAATTGCATACATTTGTGAAAAATAAGACAATCAATCACATTGTTACTTGTTTATGAATTTCATACAGTTCTAAAACATAAGGCGATCACTTACATTACATTCGTTTCTGGATTGCGTAAATTTGTGAAAAATAAGGTGACCAATCACATTGTTACTTGCGAATTTCACATAGTTCCAAAACATGAGGCGATCAATCACATTATTGATTGGTTAAGAATTGAATACAGTTCCAGAACATAAGGCGATCAATCACATTTCATTCGTTCCTGAATTTCATACAGTTGCGAAAAATAAAAAGATCAATCTCATTGTTACTTGTTCAAGAATTTCATACTGTTGTGAAAAATGAGAAAATTAATCACATTGTTACTTTTTTCTGAATTTCGTACAGTTTTGAAAGATGAGGCGATCAATCACATTTCCATTTGTTTCTGAAATGCATGCAGTTCTAAAACATAAAACGATCAGTCACATTTCATCCGGTTGTAAATTGCATGCATTCGCGAAAAATGAGACGATCAATCTCATTGTTGCTTGCTTATGCCTTTCATAGAGTTCCGAAATATAAGGCGTTCACTCACTTCATTGTTTTCTGAATTGCATTTCATGAAATTCTAGAACATAAAGCGAACAATCACATTGTTACTTTTTTATGAATTTCATACAGTTCTAGAAAATAAGGCGATCAATCGCATTTTCATTTGATTCTGAAATTCTTGCAGTTCTAGAACATAAGGCGATCAATCACATTGTTACTTATTCAAGAATTTAATACCGTTGTGGAAAATTAGACGATCAATCACATTGTTAGTTTTTTTTTTATGAATTTCATACAGTTCTAAAAGATAAGGCGATCAATCACATTTTCATTTTCTTCTGAAATTCATTCAGTTTTTAAACATAAGACGATTATGAACATTTCATTCGTTTCTGAACTTCATAAAGTTGTGAAACATAAGACGATCAATCACATTGTTACTTATTTAAGAATTTCACACAGTTCTAAAACACAGGCGATCAATCACATTGTTATTTTTCTGAACTTCATGAAGTTCCAGAACATAAGGCGATCAATCACATTGCTATTTTTTATGAATTTCATACTGTTCTAAAAGACAAGGCGATCAATCACATTTTCACTTTTCCCTGAAATTCTTGCAGTTCTGAAACATGAGAAGATGAATCTCGTTGTTACTTGTTAAAGAATTTTATACTGTTGTGAAAAATAAGACGATTAATCACATTGTTACTTTCTTATGATTTTCATACGCAGTTCTAAAAGATAAGGTGATCAATCACATTTTCATTTGTTTCTGAAATTCATGCAGTTCTAAAACATAAGAAGATCACTCACATTTCATTCGTTTCTGAATTTCATACAGTTGTTAAGCAAAAGACGATAAATCACATTGTTAACTGTTTCTGAAATGTATGCAGTTTTAAAACATAAGACGATTATGGACATTCCCTTCGTTTCTGAATTTCATAAAGTTGTAAACATAAGACGATCACTCACATTTCATTCGTTTCTGAATTTCATGCGACGATCAATCACACTGTTACTTGCTTTTAAATTTCATACAGTTTTAAAACATAAGACGATCATTCACATTGTTACTTGCTTGAGAATTTCATGAAGTTCTAGAGCATAATGCGATCAATCACAATGCCATTTGTATCATGCATTTCTAAAACATAAGACGATCAATCTCATTGTTACTTGTTCAAGAATTTCATACTGTTGTGAAAAGTGAGAAGATTAATCACATTGTTACTTTTTTCTGAATTTCATACAGTTTTAAAAGATATGAGGCGATCAATCACATTTCCATTTGTTTCTGAAATTCATGCAGTTCTAAAACATAAAACGATCAGTCACATTTAATTCATTTGTAAATTGTATAAATTTGCGAAAAATGAGACGATCAATCACATTGTTACTTGCTTATGACGTTCATATAGGGTTCTGAAATATGAGACAATCACTCATATTCCATTGTTTTCTGAATTGCATACAGTTGTTAAAAATAAGCCGATCAATCACGTTGTTACTTGTTTATGAATATCATACCGTTCTAAAACGTAAGATGATCACTCACATTGTCGCTTTATCACGAATTTCATGAAATTATAGAACATAAGGCGATCAATCACATTGTTACTTTCTATGAAATTCATACAGTTCTAGAAAATAAGGCGATCAATCACATTTTTATTTGATTCTGAAATTCTGGCAGTTATAAAACATAAGAAGATCAATCCCATTGTTACTTATTCAAGAATTTGATACCGTTGTGAAAAATTAGACGATCAATCACATTGTTAGTTTTTTTTATGAATTTCATACAGTTCTGAAAGATAAGGCGATCAATCACATTCTTATTTGTTTTTGAAATTCATGCAGTTTTTAAACATAAGACGATCACGGACATTTCATTCGTTTCTTAACTTCATATAATGTTGTGAAACATAAGACGATCACTCACATTGTTACTTGTTTGAGAATTTTGAACAGTTCTAAAACACAAGGCGATCAATCACATTGTCATTTTTTCTGAACTTCATGAAGTTCTAGAATTCTAGAACATAAGGCGATCAATCACATTCTTATGTTTTTATGAATTTCATAAAGTTCTAAAAGACAAGGCGATCAATCACATTTTCCCTTGTTTATGAAATCCTTGCAGTTCTAAAACATAAGACCATCACTCACTTTTCATTCGTTTCTAAACTTCATAAAGTTTTGAAACATAAGGCGATCAATCACATCTCATTTTTTATGAAATTCATATTCTTCTAAAAGACAAGATGATCAATCACATTTTCACTTGTTTCTAAAATTCTTGCAGTTCTAAAACGTGAGTCGATGAATCTCATTGTTACTCGTTAAAGAATTTCAAACCGTTGTGAAAAATAAGACGATCAATCACATTGTCACTTCTTCATGAATTTCATAGAGTTCTAAAAAATAAGGCGATCAATTACATTTCAATTTGTTTCTGAAATGCATGCAGTTCCAAAACATAAGACGATCACTCACATTTCATTCGTTTCTGAATTTCATACAGTTGTCAAACAAAAGACGATAAATCACAGTGTCAACTGTTTCTGGAATTCACGCAATTCTAAAACATAAAACGATCACTCACATTTCATTCGTTTGTAAATTGCATACATTTGTGAAAAATACGACGATCAATCACACTGTTACTTGTTTATGAATTTCAAATAGTTCTAAAAAGAGACGACTACTCATATTGTTACTTGTTTATGAATTTTATACAGTTGTAAAACATGAGGCGATCAATCACATTTTCATTTTTTTCTGAATTCCATGAAGTTCTAGAACATAATGCAATCAATCAGAATGTCATCTGTATCATACATTTCTAAAACATAAGAAAATCAATCTCACTGTTACTTGTTCAAAAATTTCACATCGTTGGGAAAAATGAGAAGATCAATCACATTGTTACTTTTTTCTGAATTTCATACAGTTTCAAGATAAGGCGATTCACATTTCCATTTGTTTCTAAAATTCATGCAGTTCTAAAACATAAAACGATCATTCACATTTCATTCGTTTCTAAATTGCATACATTTGTGAAAAATAAGACGATCAATCACATTGTTACTTGCTTACGACTTTCATACGGTTCTGAAATATAAGGTGATCGCTCACATTTCATTCTTTTCTGAATTTCATACAGTTGTTAAACAAAAGACGATCACTCACATTGTTACTTGTTTATGAATTTCATACATTAGTAAAACATGAGGCGATCAAGCACATTATTGCTTGTTTATGAAATTTATACAGTTCTCAAAGATCAGACGATCAATCACATCATCATTCGTTTCTGAAATTCATTCAGTTCTAAAACATAAGACGATCACTCACATTGTCATTTGTTTCTGAATTTCATGCTGTTGTGAAACATAAGACGATCAAGCACATTGCTAATTTTTTCTGAATTTTATACAGTTCTAAAACATAAGGCGATCAATCACATTGTCATTTTTTTCTGAAATTCATGCATTTCTAAAGCATAAGACGATATCACTCACATTTAATTGGTTTCTGTTGTGGCTACATCTCTATTTGGAGAAAAATAATCTACGATGTAGAAAATTCAACAATTTTGTTAAAAAGACATTTTTTGGGTAGAAAATTGATGTTTTTTTTCTTTTTTTAGATGAAAGTTTATTTTTTTCTATTTGAAAATTCAACTTGATTTTAGTTGACAATGGTATGGTTGAAAATTAAACTATATTGTTGGAAATTAATTTTTTTGTTACAAATTAATGTTTTTAAGTGAAAATTTAACTATTCCATTTTTGGTGAAAATTTATTTTCTCACGGAAATTAAAAAAATTCCATTATCAGTTTAAAAAATGTTTTGAATTTATTTTTCTGGTTAAAGATCCTTGATTTTCTTTGAAAATGGATTAGTTAGAAGAACTATTTTCTTAACAATTTTTTTTTAAAATAATTTCTCGAACTGAAAATTTAGAAATTCCATTTTTAATTGTAAATTTACCTTTTCTGGCTGAAAATTCAAATATTTGGTTGAAAATTCTTGCATTTTGTTTTAAGTTTGCTGCTTTTGATAGAAAATTAATCTTTTTGGTTGAAATTTGCACTATTTTGTTAAAAATTGATGTTTGGTTGCAGATGCATTATTTTCGTTAAAACTTCATCTCTTTGGTTAAAAATTTAACTATGTTGCTGAAATTTTTTTTTTCTTTCTGATAAAAATTATTATTTTTTTTTAAATTAGAAATGTAACTATACCATTTTTGGTTAAAATTGTATTTTTCTTTGGTTGAAAATTAAAAATTTTGTGAAAATGTAATCCGAGTAATTCAATTAATCCTATAGTATTTCCTAGCAATATATTTGTAATCCAAGTAATCAATTTTTCGGGTTGTGAAAAATAAGACGATCAATCACATTGTTACTTTTTTATGAATGTCATACAGTTCTAAAAGAGAAGGCGATCGATCAATCAAGCAATTATACCTTCAGTCATAAAAATTAATTTTCAACTGAAAAGAATTTTCAATCAAAGAATTTTTTTTAACTCTATGATGAATTTTCAGCCAAAAATATGAAATTTTGTTAAAATAGTGCGGTTTTCAACCAAGAAGATGAATTTTCCAGTAAAAAAAAACGAATTTTCAACTAAACACTTTTTTTTAAATAAAAAATTTAATTTTTAACAAAAAATAGAATAGTTAAATTTTCTACTTAACACATCATTTTTCTCTTCTAAAAAAATCGTCTACTTGTCTTGAAAATTCAACTATTTTTGGTTGAATGTTAACCTTTTTTTATTCAACATTTTGACCATTTGGTAGGTTGTTTTTCAAAATTCAACCTTGTGGGTTGAAAATTCAGATATTTTGAAAAAATAATCTTTTTCAAATGAAAATTCAAATCTTTGGTTGAAAATTAATCCGTTTTGGTTGAAGATTCAACTATTTTGTTGCAAAATCGTATTTTTTGTTTTGTTTGAAAATTTGTCTGTTTTAATATAAAAATTCTTCTATTTCGTTGAAAATTCAACTATTCAAGTTGAAGATTCATAATATAAGTTAAAAATTCATCAATTTTGTTGAAAATTAATTTTTTTAACTGAAAATCTAACTATTCCATTTTTTGTTGAAACTTGATCTTTTTTAGTTTAAAATTGAACTATCTGGTTAAAATCTAGTTTCGATATTGTTGAAAATTCGTCTTCTTGGGTTTAAAAATACATCAAATTTATAGAAAATCTTTTTTTGTTGAAAATCCACCAAGTTAGTAGAAAATTAACATTTTTTAATGAAAATTTCACTATTGCATCTTCGGCTGAAAATTCATCTTTTCGGTTGAAAATTCAATTATTTGTTTGAAAATTTGTACTTTTTAATTGAAAATTCAACGATTTCGTCGAAAATTCATGTTTTTTGTTGGAAAATCGTCTCTTTTGGTAGAAAATTAATATTCTTGTTTGGAAATTTATCAATTTGGTTGAAAATTAATCTTTCATTCAACTGAAAATTTAACTTCATAAGGATTCATCATTTCAGTTGAAATTTTTTTTTTAAACTTGATTTATTTTTGGTTTAAAAATCAACTATTTGTTTGAAAATTCATCTTTTCCAATATGAAAATCCAACTATTTCCTTGAAAATGCATTTTTTTTTGTTAAAAAAATCTTCTCTTTCGGTAGAAAATGAATCTTCTTCATTGAAGATTCATCATTTTGTTTGAAAATTCAACTATTTAAGTTGAAGATTCATAATTTAAGTCAAAAATTCATCAGTTTTGTTGTTAAATAATTTTTTAAACTTAAAATTTAACTATTAGTTTGTTGGTAATTTATTTATTTTTTTTTCAAATTAAACTATTTTGTTGCAATTTCGTTTGTTTTTTCCTTTGTAAAAATTTCATTTTCCGTCTAAAAATTTTACTATTGTATTTTTTGATGCATCTTCAACTATTTGGTTGAAATTTTAATTTTTTGGATCAAATCATTTGGATCATTTTAGATCAAAATTAATTCCATTTCTTGAAAATTCGACTATTAGGTTAAAAATTTATCTTTTTTGTTGAAAATTCAACAATTTTGCAACGAATGAACTGTTTCCTTTTTTGTCTTTTCGGCTTCAAAATTCAACAATTTCGTTGAAAATTCATGTGTTTGTTGTTTGAAAATTTAATTACTTTGAAGAAAATTCAACTATTTTCTGAAGCCATCTTTTGTGATCGAAAATTCAACAGTTTTATTAAAAAAATTTCATTTTGGATTGGTAATTCATCTTTTATAATTAACTTTTCTGTTGAAAATTCAATTGTCTGGTTAAAAATTAGTTTCAATTTTGTTGAAAATTCGTCTTTTTGGATATAAAAATATATCTAGTTTATAAAAAATCTTTTTTGGTTTAAAAATGAACTATTTTGTTGAAAATTCAACTATTTTCCAAAGACATCTTTTGTTGTCGAAAATGCAACTGTTTTCTTGAAAATTCTTCCTTTTGGATTGGAAATTCATCTTTTATAATCAACTTTTTTGTTGAAAATTCTACTGTCTGGTTGAAAATTCGTCTTTTTGGGTATAAAAATATATCTAGTTTATAAAAAATCTTTTTTGGTTGAAAAATGAACTATTTTGTTGAAAATTCAACTATTTTCTAAAGTCATCTTTTGTGGTCGAAAATTCAACAGTTTTATCCAAAAAATTTCCTTTTGGATTGGTAATTCATCTTTTATAATTAACTTTTCTGTTGAAAAAGTCTGGTTAAAAATTAGTTTCAATCTTCTTGAAAATTCGCCTTTTTGGGTATAAAATATATCTAGGGTATAAAAATATATCTAGTTTATAGAAAATCGTTGTTGGTTGAAAAATCAACTATTTTGTTGAAAATGCAATAATTTCGACTTAAAATCTTAGGAATTATTTACATTAATTTTATTCAAAAGAATTTACGCCCCTATCATTCTCCTATGTTTGTGAAAAATTACCCTATTTCCCCGGCTTTCAGAAAATTTTGGACTTCTTTACTTTTCAGATGGGGGGGGGGGGCAAAAATAAAAGAAAATTTGTAACATAGTATGGGACCGACCCCTTATGTAATATATGCGAATTCTGTAAATAGAACAACAAATTATGTAAGCTGTGTTGTCACTTTTGTAACAAAGGACCCCTGAAACACTAACAGATTTTTTTTTCTCGCTGTTGTCTACTTTCATATTTGACCTTTCCCTCTGAAACATAAATCTCGATTTGACAAAGCCAAGCCACCAGAAATTGGGGGCAAGACTCGAAAAGAAGCAAATCGTTAATGAACCGGGCAAAAAAAGGAAAAAAAAAAGAAGAGTGAAATTGGCGGACCCTGCCCGCGGCTTCTGCAGACCACATGTAATAAATAATAACGCGTAGCCTGGAAGCGTTTGGGGGTAAATATGACACAATGCCATTCTCTAATGAACTCGCCAAGTGGCATTTTCGCAACGGAAACCGCTGCACGCGCCCATCCTTCTTGCCGAAACCGCGGTGCGTTGCATGTCACATTAGGTATGTAAATTACCTAATGCCCCAAACACGCGCGGTACCTCGGACTATGTAGGGTCCAACCGACACTTCAATTAAGCCCTTTCAGTCTGCATTTTTTCCAAAATTTTTACCATCCCCCGATTAGATCGCCTTCTGCTGTCCCGTTTTTCGAGAGAGACTGGTTTGTTTGTTGTGTCTCCTCTCGAAAACGTCCTTTTCAAATGAAAGGGTGCCTACTCGTTATTTTGCTCATTTGTATCTTCAGGGGACGCACGTGCCTCGAAATGATATAGAATGGCCAGAGATTCATCAGTTCA
>CAKNXH010072582.1:0-25649 GCA_932178445.1 Andricus quercusramuli | reverse complement strand
ACTACAGGTAGGCTAACCCACCTACCCCTGGGAACAGCGAGTTTAGTAAACTATTTTTTAAAAATAATTACATTCGACACCACAAGCGTGGTGCCATGTACCATGCGTAGGGATGCATGGGTCTGGTTCAGGGATATGAAATTTAATTTTTTTTTGGGGCTGTGTTATTGAATAATAATTAAAGTAATTATAGCAAAAACATGTTTTTTTTTGGATTGAGGCATATGCACACACTCAAAAAAATAGTTGAATATGTCGAACCTGAAATTTATTCAGCTTCAAACATTTTATTATTTTGCTTCTTCGGAAAAAAAACTTTTGTCGTGATTTAGAATTTTTGGGATTTCATATTTTCTGTGATTTTGTGAAAGTTATATAACATCACAAAAAAAATGTTTCCTTTGAATAAAAAATATAAACATATTCCTTTGATTTAACCTGGAGAAGTTTCACGTTCGAATCAGCCTAAACAACATGTTTTTGTACATTTTCAACAAATTTTAAATGAAGATTTTTAAAAATTTTAAATTTTAAATCGCATATTTAAAAAAAAAAGAACAGAAGATATTAACCAATTTAAAAATTTTTCTATACTTGTTTTGAGTGTCGGACCACAAATTGTTATTCCTCAGCTCAAACGATCTTGGAAAAAATATTTATGAGAACTATGTTAAGCATATGGAAATTGTGTATGCAATTAATTATTTTTTTTCTCGGATTTTTTTATATCACTGTGAATGGATTTCCAACGAGCTAAGATATCCAATTTTTCAAAATAAATTCTTTAGTGGCAGAAATCATTGAAAAATCCTTAAAAATTATTTAAAAATATAACATTTGTTATAAAAAGATTGTTATATGCTTTTCTACGTATAAAAATAAATGTTTAATCTTTCCCCTGTTTTCCCCTTTTTTGAGCTCCTTTTGCGCTATGATCCCTGAAAACACCACTTATTTCTACAATACATTCCAGTCTAAGAACTCTATCTAAAATATTATATCAAAAAATGATTTCAGGGTGCATAGTCTTCCCGTTTTTTTTTAGTTTCCCCTTTTTTCTCGAAATTCCCCTTTTTTCCCCTAATCTCAAAAAATTCCCCTTTTTCCCCTTTTCTCTTTAAATATACGATATTTGAAATAGTACCCATTATTGAATAATAATTGAAGCAATTATAGCACTTGGATAAATGATTTATTAATAAATAAGGTACGCGTTTGAAGTGCTGATCATTAAAAATACTCTTTAAAAAAATTTAAATTTTAAAGCAAGTTGAAAATGTGAAAACTGGAGACAGAAATTATTATCCAATATAAAATTGGAACAGTTATAAAATATATAATACTCCTCAAATATGTATTAGAAGATTAACACATTTCAGTTGAAATGTGCAAAGTTAAATACCTAATTAAAAAATGGAATATTCTAAATTCATCAACTGCAATTTTAAATTTTCTAACTTGAGCAATATTTAATTTTTATAAAATCTTTGCTTGAAAATTTAACTATTGTTGAAAGATTTTTTTTTCGTTGAAAATTGATTTTTTAAACCCACAATTAAGCTGTTCAATTTGTGTTTGAAAATTGATCTTTTTTAGTCGGAAATTCAAGTATTTGGTTGCGAGTTCATGAATTTTTTTCGAAAGTTAAATTTCTTGGCAGAAAATTGGTTAAAAATTTAGCTATTTGGTTGAAAATATATTTATTTTGTTGAAAAGCTGTTTTTTCGGTTCAAAATCGAACTACTTTGTTGAAAATCCATTTTTTCAAGCTGAAAATTTCAATTTTTAATTCAAAAATATTTTTTGTATTGGAAGTTTATATTTTTGAGTTCAAAATTCAACCATATTGTAGAAAGGTCTTTTCTTCTGCTGAAAAATTCAATAATTTGGTAAAAAATTGTTTTTTTTTTTCATTTGAAAATTAGTTTCTTGGAATGAAAATGTAGCAATTCGATTTTTGGTTCAAAGTTGATCTTTTTCATTTTGAAAATTTATGTAATTTGTTAAAAATTCGTCTTTTTTATAGAAAATTAATCTGCTTGCTCTAAAATTCGACATTTTGAATGCAGCTTTTTTCTTTATTGACTACAAAATCTTTTTTGGTTGAAAACTCAACTCATGTTCAAAATTAAAATTTTCTGAAAAATAGAAAATTTGTATTTTCTCCCAAAAATTTTAACAGTTTGGTAGAAAATTCAACTAATTGGTCAAATTTTGAACTACTTTGTTGAAAATGCATTTGTTGGTTAAAAATTCATAATTTTAGTTAACGTTTTTTTTTCTTCGTTAAAAACTATGTTTTTCAACTAAAAATTTCACTTTTTTGTTGAAAATTAACTTTTCAATTGAAAATTCATATTTTAATGTTGAAAAAAAAAACTGTATTGTAGAAAATTCTTCTTTCAGGCTTCAAAATTCAACAATTTGGAAGAAAATTCAGTTTTTGGAATTAAAAATTAGTTTTTCGAAACGAAAATGTAAATATTCGATTTTTTTGTTAAAAACTGATGTTCTTAATTCAACAAATCAACTATTTCGTTCAAAAATGATCTTATTTGTTGAAAATTTAAAATTGCGATATTTAAAAATAAATTTTTCGCTCAGTTACAATTTTTTTGAAAATGTGCAAAAACATGTTTGTTTTGGATTGAGTCATATGAACACATTTTAAAAAAAGTTGAATAGGTCGAACCTGAAATTTAATCAGCTTTAACCAAAGAAACCTTTTTTTATTTTGGTTTTTTCCTTTGGTTCAACCCGACTTTATTTCAGGTTCGAATCAATCCAAAAAACATGTTTTTGTATATTTTCGAAAAACTTTAAATAAGCCAAATTTATTTTTAATTAAAAAATTTTTTTAAATTGTAAGTTTGAAAAAAGAGAACAGAAGATAATAAATGATTTCAAAATTATAGTAAGGATGAAATGACAAATCTTGGAAAGAAATATTTATGAGAGCGATGTTAAACGTATCAAAATTGTGTATTTAACTGATTTTATTTTTTCCCACTATTTTTCATATCACTCTGGATGGATTTCCAATGATCTAAGTATATCCAATTTTTAACCCGTTAACCTCACACTTCCGAAAAATAACGTGAACCACACACATGGGTCCAGCGGACCCGAGCATGAAAAACGTTAGTAAATCTTTTATGTATGCATATAATGACTTCAAAATTTTTTGACATATACGTTAAACATTGTTCAAATGAGCTGCATAATAATCATTGTCAATTTTAATTTTCTAAGAATCGAAAAAATCGTCAAACAAAAAATAAGGAAAAATGGATTTTTTTTCTTCAAAAGTTCATAACTTTTTTAGTCTTAATATTTTCACTTACAATTTTAACTGGAAGCGTATTAAATACTATAGTTTATGATAAAAATAATTTCATAAGGGTTCCATGAAAAAAAGGTACATATTTATTTTGAACTTTGCGCAGATGAACACCTGGCTGCTACTAAACATTTCGGCGGGATCCGGAAACTATGCAAGCCTACTCTAGTACCCTCAAACTATAACAAATGGCACTGACATCAGCGTTTGAACACGATCGTTAGACGGTACATCAACTCAAAGTTGGACCGGGTCTCGTGGACCCAGAGTGTGGTTAACGGGTTAAAAAAATCTTTAATGACAGAAATAATTGAAAAATCATCGAAAATTATTCAAAAATGTAACATTTCTTACAAAATGATTGTTTGTTCTTTTCGACATATGAAAATGAATGTTTAATCTTTCCCCTATTTTCCCCCTTTTCGTGAGAAAATCACCCTATTTCCCCTTTTTTGAGCTCCTTTTGCGATGTGATCCCTGTGATATGTACTCAAATAAAAAGTCCATTATTCTCTGATTGAAACATCCATTCCAGATGAAAAATTCATGATTCTCCATATCTCAATGGTAAAAAAAATCATGCGATGTCGAAGTGTAACAAAAATTGAAAGCTGCTGTCAACTACCTTTTGAGTAACTACTTTTTGTGTCCACTTCCAGAATTGATATTGCCAGACTCGAGGTGTCATGTTGGCAAAAAACCCCATAGAAATGGGACCAATGGCACCATCCTCGAGAAGAAAGCGAATAATAACAGTCCTCGCGTGTAACCATGAAATGCAGCCGAATAATTACAGGACCAACTAATCAAAATCAATCGGACTGGGTGTCGAGCAAGCCTGGCGGCAAACCCAAAAGGGCCAGTGCCATGGAAAAATAAAATAGACACTTAGACACCTAGAAAGCTACCAGTTACATTTGAAATTGAAAAAAATTGAAAATGACTCCTCGCGTGCGTGCCACTTAATGAGAAGTATCCTTATTCCTTACCCGAGCAAAATCGCTGAAAATCGCTCACGGATTCAGACTCTCGACCGTAATCTGAAACACTTTGTGCTTTTTTCCTAGTATTCTTGTTGGCCTCTCGTGCCATTTATTTCCAAAACCAGCGACCCCGGCGGACTGCTTCACGCTTCGGGATATTTAATGCCTTCTTAGAAGAACTGCAGAAAATCAGCTCAAGTCTCTATAATTTGCTCAGCAAAAAAATAATTCTCAAGAACGCTTCATACATTGCATAGATGCAAGGTGTTAATCATAGTCCTTTTCGAATTTTTAATCCCTTCTGCGAATTTGAACTGCATTTTGGATCGCTGAATATCTTCGAGAAGGCGGTTTCTCGTTTTTCAAACTATTTTTGAGCAGTTAGAGAATTACAAATTGATTGGTGGATTTAGCTTACATTTCAATTCTGTTATTATTTTTATTATTACTAGACTATTACGTGCCCGCGCAAACGCGCGCTCACTTTCGTGATCATGTTTCTCCCTTACTTGATTTTCGAAACACTATTTATTCGTTCAAATTTTTTGACCAACCAAATTCTTGATTTCATAACACAAAAAGCATTGAAGAATCATTTTCATTGAATCATTGAAATAATTTTTACTTCAGATTAACTAAAATATATGTGCACATAATTTCGAAATGAAAATTCAGATACTCATTTCACAACATCCCAAAATTTAAAAAAATATATAATTGGAATAGAGGTATTTCAAATGTCAATAAACTGTTATTGTAATCAATTTATGTACTTAATTGAAACAAATAATTTTTTACATCGAACTCTCATTTTTCACAATTTAAATTATCAATAACCTTTCAAATTAATTCCAGAAAATGTTAATTCATTACTACCTTTTCAAACTTATTAAAAAATATCTAAAATATATGTACCTATAATCTTGAAAATTGAATTCAGATAGTCATTTCACAACGTCACAAGCATTTGAAAAGATTATATAATTGCAATAGAGGTATTTCAAAGAAAAAGTAAACTTTTATTATAAAAATAATAACCCATATTCAATAACATAACCTTCAAGTAAATAATCAATTTATGTTACTTACTTGAAAAAATGTAAATTCAATTTTTATTCAATTTGAAGTTAACCAAATTAATCGGCCAATAATTAATGAAACTATTCACAACATAAAAAGCATTAAACTGGTAATCACTGGAACATTAGAATAATTTTACTCCATATTTTTTGAACATGAAATTTCATTTCTAAAAATCTGAATTATTAACCACTTTTTATAATAATTTTCGAAATAATTCAAATATAGTATTTAGATTTGATTTTGAAAATCGAATTCAGATACTCATTTAAGCACTAATCTATAATTTTCATTGGTACGTCCAAATAATTTTTACCTTTATATTTTTTTTTCAAATTTGAACTCTCATTTCTGACAATTTGAATTGCCAATAGCTTTTTAAACTAATTCAAGGAAATGTAAATTTTAATAGAATCAGTGAATAATGATTTAATTAGTTCACGAACTGAGGCTATTTTTTCATTTATCTAATCTAATCGAGTAGACTATAGTGCATACAATAATATCGGCCGAAATATAACACGCATATCATGATAATGAAGAACATCTCCGACTGGATTAGAAATGTAGAAAAATTAATGAAATACATTTTATTATACCTCGTGTATTGCGAAAGTCACATAAAACAACCAAAGATATATTATGTTTAATAAAAACTTACTTGAAAGTAATAGTAGAAATGAATAAATCGAAATCATTATCGGCGATCGATAAAATGAGAAATCTACTGTTTTACTTCTGTTGGTTTTGATTTTAAATATATAGAGGTCACCCTATGACTTAGTATGACTAACACGAAATCTTTCTCCATAAAATTACGACTTTTCATCTATAGGATTATTATTTTAGGCTGGTCCATATAACTGAGGTATAACCTACTGTAGAGTAGAACAGGGCGAGGCAGCCACGACGTCACATTTTGGAGTGCAAGCACTTGTTCGAAATGATATCAAATTGTGTGGTGTCATTAGAAAGCTTGATTCTTTGGCTATAAAATTGCCTCGTGGCATTTTGACGTAGATTGCCTATTACAGTTTCTGCAACCGTTTTCCAGAGACGCTATGCTTTTGCTCAACTGTAAAAATGTGGGGCGAGGCAGCCAACCATATATAATACAAAGACGTATAATAATGTATGAGTACTTTATTATGTTCAAGATGATATATAAGAATAAAAAACAAAGTTAAATGTCTCCTCTGACATTTAATGGAACTCAAAAGAGAAAACAAAAAAAAAATTGGAAAAAATCGGAAAAATTGATATGTCATCCTCGTTGCTGCTGTCCGAGGTTTCATAAGGACAACTTCTTCGGGCGGCCTCGTCGAGGGCCGCCACAAGCAATTCACTTTTTAGCCTTTTTAGTATAATCTGCCGTTTGTTGGCTGCCTCGCCCCACACGTGCTTTTTTCCAAAAAAATTGCACACAAAAAAAGTATTTTGAATATTTAAAAACCAACCATTCCATCGTGTTGAGCACCAAATTCTGCTGCGGAAAATACTCACTTAAATTTTTTACACAATCTATACACGAAGGATGAACAAACATAAATCATGAAAATGTTCCTTCTGCTAGTTTTTCACAAATGATGCTGATTTTTGCAAATTGCGACAGTCACGATACTCAAATTTCGGCAAGTACAGCGGACTAACCTAACCGACCTTACATTACAAAGACGCGCGATTTCAATTAACGCTGTGGGAATAAAAAGGAATTGGCTGCCTCGCCCCACTGGCTGCCTCGCCCCATTGGTTGCCTCGCCCCACTGGCTGCCTCGCCCTGATCTACTCCACTATACCTTTATTTTGAAAAGCCTCACTCACTGCCAGCCCTATCCCTAAATTCTTCCTTTTTTGGTTAAAAATTTAACTTTTTTCGTATAATATTAACATTTTGTTTAAAATTCATATATCGTTGTTGATAAATCAATTGCAATCTTTCTTGGATGAGAAATATTTTTTCTGAAAATTTGTCTTTTCAATTTAAAAGTTCATCTTTTTTTTAGTAGATATATTGCATATTTTTGGATAAAAATGCAACTGTTTTGTTGAAAATTCAACTATTTCCTAGAAAATTTACTTTTTGTTTAAAATTTGTATTTTTCTGTAGGAAAGTCTATTGAAATCCTTTTAGATGAAAATTCAACTCTTTTTTTGAAAATTTGTCTCCTCAGTTTAAAAATCACCTGTTTTACATGAATTTGAATTTTTCTTCACAAAAACGTAACTGTTTGGTGGAAAATGTAACAATCTCGTTAAAAATTCATATTTTTTGGTTGAAAATTGCGCTGTTTTATTGAAAATTTAACTGTTTCGTAGAAAATTTAATTTTTGTTTTAAATTAAATTAAATTTTAAATTAATTAAAGTTTAAATTAAATTAAGTTTTAAATTAAATTTAATACTTTGGTGTTATAAAGAGAATTGAAATCTTTTCTGGATGATTATTCAACTATTAAAAATTTTTTTTTTTATTAAAAATTTATCTTTTTCAAGAGAAATTTGAAATTTTAGGATCAAAATGCAACTGTTTTTTATAATATAAAACTGTTTTGTTGAAAAGTGATACTTTTGGTTGAACATTCTACTATTCTGTTGAAAATTTAAATATTTCGTAGAAAATTTACTTTTTGTTCAAAAACTATATTTTGGTGGTAAACCATGAATTGAAAGCTTTTCTGGATGAAAGTTCAACTTAAAAAAATGGCCTTTTTGATTAAAAATTCACATGTTTTAGCACAAATTTCATCTTTCTTGGATAAAAATTCAACTATTCGGTAGAGAATTTAACTATTTCGTTAAAAATTCATCCCTTTTAGTTGGAAAAATTCGTCTTTTAATGAAAAATTCAATTTTGTTCGTAGAAACTTTCTTTCTTTGAAAAATTCATATTTCGATCTTGAAAAATCAACTGGAATATTTTCTGGATGAAAATTCCACTATTTTTTTCAAAATTTGTTTTTTTTTTTAAATAAAAATTCATCTGTTTTTAAAGAATTAAATCTTTTTTGGATAAAAATGAAACTATTGGGTAGAGAATTCAACAGTATTGTTAAAAAGTCATCCTTCTTGGGTAAAAATTCGTCTTTTCAGATTGAAAATGACTTTTTTTCGTATAAACTTTTTTTGGTTAAAAATTATTCTTCTTTGCTTGAGTATTCAACTATTTTGTTTGAAAGATTTGGTTGAATCACTACTTTAAGAAATCATTTTTTTAAAGAGTTTTATTTTCAGTTGAGAATTCATCTCTTTGGTTGAAACTTGAACTATTTTGTTGAAAATTAATTTTTTCAAATTAAAAATTCCACTACTTGGGTGTAAAAGTCTTTTTTTGGTTTAAAATTAATTTTTCAACTGAAAATGTAATTTTTCCATTTTCTTAAGATTGATCTTTTTTAGTTGCAAATTCTCCTTTTTTGGTAAAAAAAAAAATTGTCTTGATAACTATTTTGTTACAAATTCATCTTTTTGGTTATAATAGAAATAGTACGAAATTCGTTGTGTTTTTTTTTAATGTTAGATTCAACTATTTTAGAAGAAAATTTAACTCTTTGTTTAAAAATTAAACTATTTATGTAAAAAATAACCTAATTGGTAGAAAATCATTCCCTTTTTTTTAATTCAGGTTTCTGTTAAACGTTTATCGTTTTTATTTGAAAATTCATTTATTTGATTGAAAATTGATCGAAAATCCATGTATTCCATTGAAAGTTCGTGTTTTTTGGTATAAATTTATTTTTCGTCGAAAATTCATCTTTTTGGTTAAAAAAGTTAAATCTTTTCTCGTTTCAATGTTGAACAACTTTGTGAAAAATCAATTTTTTCATGATATTCTACTGAAAATTCGTGTCTTTTGATATAAATTTATTCTTCTTAGTTCAAAATTCATATTTATCGTTGAAAATTCATCTCTTTGTTAAAAAAATTTAACTTTTTTGTTGAAAATTCGTATTTTTTCATTGCATTTAATTGTTTTTGGTATAAAATAAAATCTTTTACGATTGAAAAATCATCATTTACACTTCTCGTTGAGAATTCATCTTTTTTATTCCAAAATTCAATACGTTTTTCAAAGTTGAACTAATTTATTAAAATGCAATTTTTTTGAAAAAGATTCATCATTTCAGTCGAAAATTCATCTTTTTATTTAAAACTAAATATTTTCAAGCTATTTTAGTAGAAAATGTAATTAATGGGTTGAAAATTCAACAATTTATTTGAAACATTAACTAATTGGTAGAAAATAAACTTTTTTGTTGAAAATTCATAGTTTCGGCTGGGAAGTTTATCTATTTTTTTGAAAACTAGTCTTTTTCGGTACAAAATTAATTTTCTTTTTGAAAAATTTATCTCCTTGGCTGTGGATTTATTTTGTTAAAAATTAGCCTTTTATTGTTCAATTTAACTGGTAGAAAATTCGTTTTTTTGTTTGTCAGAAATCAGTTTTGTCAACAAAGAATGTAATTATTCCATTTCTGGTTGAAAATTCATATTTTTAATGGCAATTGATTTTTTATAGTTGAGAATTAAACTATTTTGTTGAAAATTCGTCTTTTTGGATGAACGCATTTGCTACTATTTTTAATTGATATATTTTTTTTTGGTAGAAATATTAAATATTACATGCATTATGTTAAAAATTGGCTTTTTTTGTAGAAAATTAAATTTCCTGCTAAAATATGAATTTGAACTACTTTAGACAAATTAATTTCTTTTGGTTAAAGATTCATAATTTTAGTTGAAAATTCATATTTTCGGGTCGAAGATTGAACAATTTTGTAGAAAATTCTACAATTCGGTAGAAAATTAAAGTAATTAGTTGAAAATTAAATTTTTGTTCAAAATTCCAACTATGTCGTTCAAAATTCAACTGTTTTCATGAAAATTTTACTTTTCGATGTATAATAGACTTTTTTGTTAAAAAATCATATTTTCATGTTGAAAATTCAACTGTTTCGTAGATAATTCATCTTCTTGGTTTCAGAATTTCACAATATTATTGAAAATTTGTGTACTTTGTTGAAAATTTGCCTTTTCTTGTAGAAAATTAAAATTCTTGGTAAAATATTCATTTTTTTGGTTGATAATTTAATTATTTGATAAAAAATTTAACTATTCGGTTAAAAATTTAACTTGATTAATAAATTAATCTATTTTGTTGAGGTTTAAGCTATTGGAAAAAGCCGTCGTTTTTGTTTAAATTCAACTGGTTGAAAATTATTTTTTTTTCTAAAAAATTAAGTTTTTATCCGAAAATTTAACTTTTTCATATTTGGTAGCAAGTTTATCCTTTTCAAGTTAAAAATTCAAATGTTTGATAGAAAAATTGACTATTTTGTGAAAAATTCATTTTTAAAACTGAAAATATTACAATTCCATTTTTGGTTAAAAAAATATATTTTTTAGCTGAAAATCTATCAATTTGGCTTACTATTCATCGTTTTTTATTCAATATTTATCTATTTGTTTTTTGGTAGTCTTTTGGTAGAAGATTAATCTTTTATGTTAAAAAAGTAATCTTTCTTGATTAAAAATTAACTTTTTTGTTGAAAGCTAAACTGTCATAAAAAAAGTTATCTGTTTGGCTAGAAAATGGAACTATTATTCATTGTTTAAGAATTGATTTTTTGTTCTTGAAAAATCGTCTTTTTGAGTTGAAAGTATATCTATTTTGGTAGAAAATTTTGGTTGATTAGAAAATTTATCTACTCAGTTAAAATTGCAATATGTTTCGACTTAAAAGCTTAGGAATTTAGTTGTTTTATATTGATTTCAATATGGTATTTGAATTAATTTTATTCGAAAGAATTTATTATCCTATTTTTCCCCTATTTTTGTGAAAAATCACCCTATTTCTCCTTTTTTGAGAGAATTTTGGGCCACGATACTTTTTAAGGGGGGGGGGGTGTTCAAATCACTGTATGAATTTAATCACAATTATTGATAATCAGCGGCTGCATCCGACTTTATCAGAAGTAATAGAGGTTTGGCCAGGGGAGAGGAAAACTGTGGAAAACCAATAACATTCACCTCACTTCCTCTCTTCTGATTTCCCATAATTTCCCACTCCTCATTTTCCCTACTCCATCCTCATTTCCCCTTACTCCCCTACATCACCTTTTCTATTTTCCCCTGCTTCCCCTATTTTTCCTCTCCTCATTTCCTCAAACTTACCCTCACTCCAGCCACGTTACCACATATTATTTTTATACGCTTCTTCTACTTCCTGAAACTCAATTCCACTCATTTCCCCTACTTCCCCTCCCCTAACTTCTCCTCTCCTAACTTCTCCTCCCCTAACTTCCTTACCCTCATTTCCCCACGCTTTCCCTACTTCTTTCCTAATTTCTCCTCCTGGGAAAAGAGTAATACGGACGGGCGGACGAAACGTCTGATGAAACTTCAAGTCTTCTCAGTGATGCATTCGAGACGATTTCGAGAAAATTCGAGATTTTCTTGAAACATGCTCAGGTGAACTCAAAGCTTCATGGAGATCGAGAATCTCGAATACAAAATTTCGAGACTCTCGACTCTAGACTCTCGACTCGAGATCTCGAAATTTTTTATTCGAGATTCTCGATCTCCATAAAGTTTTGAGTTCACCTGAACATGTTTCAAGAAAATCTCGAATTTTCTCGAAATCGTCTCGTATGCATCACTAAATCTTCTTCATCAGTTACTGACCCCAAAGAGCTAGAAAGGCAACAAAGTAGAATTTAAAAAAACTTCGTGGAGCGCTAGAAGTCTTAGTGGAATGACAAGACAGACCCAGATTTCAAGTAGGATTCTCCGTACGATATGAAATTGCGCAATTGTGCAATTGTACAATTGTGCAGTACCTATGGTTGGAAGATAGACATTGATTGGTGGGTAACGGTGACCTTGAAGAAAACTCGCGACTTCGTGACCCTCGTAACCCTGAACCTTCTTCGACGACAATACAAAGTTCACGGTGATTCGCGATCGCCTCCTGTGTCCCGCACGCAATGACCCCAAGACTTCCTGAGGACAATCCGAGAAGGAAATTCACCTAACGGGAGTGAGCATCAGCATATAATCATTCACTACTTTAATACAATTCTGCATATTTTAACCTAAAAATTACTACAATTTTATTTAGATAAAATTTCCTAACAATTTTCATAAATATTTTCTTATTTAAATATTCAAGAACACTTCAAAGTAAAAACAAATAAACTCAACTCCCGATATAAGACCAATTTTTAGACATGGCTTGCTTTGGTCTTGATCCTAAATCAGGGGAATGCAAACTTAAATAGGCAGGGCTGCATGAATCATTTCTGGTGGATTCGGACGCATGACGCTACCTGATGCAACTGATGCGTTGAGAGTGCGGTCCGCGAGCTGTTTGTCACGCTTGACTGAGCACATCTTCTCTTTTGGCCCCGCGGCTCCTCTTATCACAAAACTGAAAAGCCATCAGTTCTAGAAATATCGTAAACCGAAGGTTCTTATATCGGGAGTTGAGTGTACTTGAGGTCAAGTCGTGATGTCTCTATGATGTCACGTTCTACCGATCTTCCCATTTTTGTTCCTCAAATTCTAAAAGAAAAGATGAATTTTCGATCCAGGGAGACGAATTTTCTATCCAGAAAGACAAATTTTCAACAAAGCAGTTGAATTTTCGAAAAAAACTGAGTTTTAGAAAAAAAGTTGAATATTCAATCTGAAAAGATGAATTATCAACAAAATAGTCGAACTTTTGAGCAAAAAGTTAATTAAAAAAAAAAAATATTGCTCACTTTTTAACCAAGTAGTTTAATTTTTCACAAAATAATTGAATTTGCAACAGATCAATTTTTTAACTAAAATGATGAATTTTTACCCAAAAAGTTAATTTTCAACAGAATTGTTGAATTTTTTTATAAAACAGTTGAATTTTTGACCCGAAAATACAAATTTCCATCAAGAAGTTAATATTTAACTAAACAATTGAATTTTAAACTAAAAACTATCCATCTTCAACCAAAAATAGAATAGTTGATTTTACAATTGAAAAAGTTTATTTCCATAAAAAAACAACAATTTTCAACAAACTAATTGAATTCTCAACCAAGGATATAGTTCTTCCAATAATGAAGTAAATTTTTAACTTTTGAACTAATTAGTTGGATTTTCACATAAAAATGATCCATTAAAAAAAACGAACTTTGAACCAATTAGTTAAATCTTTAAACAACAAAATGATTGTTTAAAAAAATCGAATAATCTGAATATGCTTGATTCTATAAGCATGAAACGTTCCAAAGCTAATAATAAATTTCGAGGTTTGAAATTCAAAAAATGTTTTTTTGAACGTTCCCCTTTACAAATTCTCAATTTTTAAAATTAGTTCTTGGAGTTTGAATGAAAATTTGTCTTTTTAGCTCAAATATTCAACTATTTGGTTAAAAATGGAACTATTTTGAAAATTTAATTATCACTCTACGAAGAAACCTGTACGGGATCCTTCAAAGGTTAGCTTGCATGCAGGTAACGTTTCTAGAACAATTCTAGAACTCAGTTACAAGTGTTATGTAACAATTCTGTAACATTTCTGGAATGCTGTATGAACCGATATGTAACATTTCTAGAAAAATTCTAGAACTCCATTTCAAATGTTGTGTATCAAATCTGTAACAGAACTAGAACGCTGTGATAACCGATCTGTAACATTTCTAGAACAATTCTAGATTTCAATTACAAATTTTATGTAGCAAATTTGTAACATAGTTCTAGCACGTTGACATAAGACTGTTATAGAACAATTCTAGAAGAAACATGGAACAAATGTTACAGAACTTCTGTGATTGGTCAGTTCTAGAATAGATACGTAACAATTGTCCTGGAACAGATAATAATTTTTGTTCTTAATTTGTTCTAGAATACACACATAACAGGGTTCTAGAACTTCGATTTAACACAATCACGACACGGTTCTAGATCAAACTGGGATAAAATGTTATAGAACGTCTGTGATTGGTCAGTTCTAGAACAATTACGTAACCAGTTTTCTGGAAGTTAATTATCTTTATTCCTAATCCATTCTAGAACACACTTGTAACAGGGTTCTAGAACTTCGATGTAACACTGTTACGGCACAGTTCCAGAACAAACTTGGAAAAATGTTATAGAACGTCTGAGATCAGTTTGTCGTAGAACAATCCCATAGCACCTGTTACAGAAGTCTTGTCACCTAGTTCTAGAACTGTTCTTCCACAATTTAGACACAGTATTCTAGAACATTCTCACCTTTTTTTCTCGAACAGTACTGTCACAATTTTGTCACAGTGTTCTAGAACACTGTTACCTTCCTGTTCTAGAACAGTTCTTTCACCATCTTGTAACAACTGTTATGAAACCGTTTTTTTTTTCATTTAGAACAGTTACAGAACGTGTTTGCTGTATTTGCAGGATAATTTACAATTTCTTTTACCAATTTCCCATACAGGAACCGTCAAGATTACCTGTAGAGGTCCGTGTGCAGCTTCGGATCCAGAAACATGTCCATGATCCTCCGAGGTTCCTGTACAGGAATTTTCACCTGGGTGTACCCTCAAAGCTTCAAAATCCCATAGAAATTGTAATGTTGACATCAGCGCCCTAAACTCTGCCGCGTCTTTCCATTTTGTTTCTTCGAGATGGAGCCTTGTCATTTGGACACGTTCGTTTGAATATCCATTTATCTCCCTGTAGTTTCTAGACGACCCTTTATGATGATAAGTGAAATTTAACACGCAATTTGTATTCGGAGATTGAATTATAGGATTGTAGGGTTAGAGAGAAAAGGATGCGATTTTCGATTTTTGTTGCTATAGTTTTAAGTACTTCAAATCCAGGATTCTCCAGTGGGTAACTTTTGTTTGTATTTTTTTCAACTCTGAGCGAGGGATGGGGCATAGCAGTTGCTTCGGGGCATTTTGTCTTTTAGAGCGAACGGCACCGCCATCGGCATATGTGGCTCGCGTGCATCCCTTGCAAGGGACCAACCCAACCGATCTGCGTATAACAGGTGCAGCTGCAGAGGAAACGGTCGTTAGCCCTGCAGGCCCATATACGTCTATTATGATTTTTCGTAATAGTTTCTTACGTTTCAAACATACCCATCAATTGTTTCGTCGCACGCTCTCAACGAGACGAAGGAACATATGGAAATACTATCCATTATTCCATCTTCCTATCTCTTATTTTCTGTTGTAGATTTCATATATTATTTTATTTATATTCACAATTTAATTTACAACTAGCAACTAGTGACGCATTCGAGACGATTTCGAGAAAATTCGAGATTTTCTTGAAACATGTTTAGGTGAACTCAAAACTTCATGGAGACTGAGAATCTCTAATAAAAAGTTTCGAGATTCTCGATTCGAGGTCTCGAAAATTTTTATTCGAGACTCTCGATCTCCATGAAGTTTTGAGTTCACCTATGGTTTTTTCTTGCCCTCAAACAACGATTTCGACATCTTGGATGTTTCCGTCTAACATCTCGATGTTGCTAGTAGTGACGCATTCGAGACGATTTCGAGAAAATTCGAGATTTTCGTGAAACATGTTTAGGTGAACTCAAAACTTCATGGAGATCAAGAATCTCTAATAAAAAGGACTCTGGATCTCCATGAAGTTTTGAGTTCGCCTTTTCTTGCCCTGAAACAACGATTTTGACATCTTGGATGTTTCCGTCTAACATCTCGATGTTGCTAGTAGTGACGCATTCGAGACGATTTCGAGAAAATTCTAGTTTTTCTTGAAACATGTTTAGGTGAACTCAAAACTTCATGAAGTGCGAGAATCTCGAATAAAAAGTTTCGTGATTCTCGATTCGAGATCTCGAAATTTTTTATTCGAGACTCTCGATCTCCATGAAGTTTTGAGTTCGCCTTTTCTTGCACTCAAACAACGATTTTGACATCTTGAATGTTTCCGTCTAACATCTCGATGTAGCTAGTAGTGACGCATTCGAGACGATTTCGAGAAAATTCGAGACTTTCTTGAAACATGTTTAGGTGAACTCTATGTTTTGTATCGTATGTAAACTTGAGGAGGAATGATGATTACAGGGTGGCTATTCAGCGGAGATTTCAAATTCCCGGTCATTTTCCTGTTTTTCCCGGTCAACCCTGGCGAAAGTATCGGATAGGAATTCCTTCCGAATCAATCCGAAGTCATCCGAATCATTCGGAATCTGCATCCGAAGCAATCCGAGTTAATACGAACCAATCCGAAAAAAGTTTTACGTTTCGTTCGATCAAAAGCGGTGAAAAATTAATCCTATTCAATCCGGTTCAATCCGAATAAATCCGAACCATATTTTCAATCCAAATGAATCCGAACTCAGATTGACCTAAAACGATTTTCAATCCAAATTAATCCAGTTCAATCCGAATGCGGATTCATTCGGATTCATTCAAATTGAAAATTCAGTGTATATTAATGCGAGTTCGGATTCATTTGGATTGAAACTTTGGTTCGGATTGGTTCTTTTTGGAGTTCGGATTGAACCGGATTGAGTCGGATTAATTTTTAAACGATTTGGGTCAAACGAAATGTAGAATTTTTCGGATTGGTTTGAATTGACTCGGATTGGTTCGGATACAGATTCGGAATGATTCGGATTGGTTCGGAAGGAATTCCTATCCGATACTTTCGCCAGGAAAGTTTTTCAATTTTCCTGGTCAATTAAAAGTAAAATATTCATATTTTCTGCTAAACACAAACATTTATTTTAATTCTTGACGTTCATTCTGAACACCATTTCAGACAACAGAGCAAAAAATTGCAAAATAAATTAATTTTGAAATAAATATTTAAAATTTGCACTCAAAAATATCAATTTTGAACAAAAAATGGAATAGTTGAACATTTAGTTAAAAAATTAAATTTTAACCAAAAATAAAGGATCTTTAACGAAATAGTTCAATTTTCAACATAAGTGAAGAATTTTGTACTAAAATGATGAATCTTCAACTGGAATAGTTGAATTTTAAACTTTTGAAAAAATAGTTACATTTTCAAAGAAAGTGATAAATTTCCAACTGAAATTGTAAATCTTTACCTGGAATAATTGCATTTTTAGCCAGAAAGATGAATTACCAACTAAAGTGATAAATATTTAACTACAATAGTTGAATTTTCTACCAAAGAGATGAATTTTCGATCAAAAAGATTAACTTCTACCATAAAAGATGAGTTTTCAACTAAAAAAATAATTTTTCGATAAAAAATTGAATAATTAAAGTTTTAGTCAAAAAATGGATATTCAAGCAAAGAGATAAATATTTATCTAAAATTATGATATGATATTCAACTGAAATAATAGTTAGATTTTCCGTTTGAAATTCAAAATAATTTTCAATAAAAAAAGAAACAACTTTTCAACAAAATAGTTAAATTTTCGGCAAAACTACAATTATGAATCTTCAACCAACAAAAGTAATCTTCAACACAAGAGTTTAACTTTCAACCAGGTAATTTTATTTCCAACCTAAAAGATGAAATTTCAACTTAAATATTAAATATTTAACTGGAACACTTGAATTTTCAACCGAAAAGAAGAGCTTTCAAACAAGAATATGCAAACAAAAAATTTTTCAAACAATTTAAATTGGTTTAAGCATCTACAAGCATTCATAATAAATAAATTTGTACTGAAAAATATTAAAATTGGTCGAACATTCAGTGAGATAAAATGTTTCTCCTGCTTTTTTTCAAACTGAAATTGTTTAAACAATTGAATATTAGTAAACAAATGACTGGGTACTGATTTATTTTTTAATTTAATAAATACTCATTATCATCCTCTACAAATTAGTCATTTCTTTTTTTAATTTCTGTTCCCATTTGCTTTAATTTGATATAAGAATACCCCAAACGTCATTACCGTACAGCGTCCCAACCTCACTTTGCACAAGGATGACCTGATTTTTCCCTTTATTTTGAGAAGTAACCTGAAAAACGCTTAACGTATCAAGTTTGTAAACTTTACATGAACATAAATTAAATTTATGTATTTTATTCAAGTCAAATGAATAATATTGTTGAAACTTTAAAGTCTGTCCCTCGATTTTCGTCATTTTAGACGTCATTACCGTACGTCTTTTTTTCTATTGAAATATTGTACTTGCAGTTAAGTAATGTATACAAGAAAATTAGGCGTATTGTTTGATACAAAATTTTATAAAATTGAGCTTGAAATGTCAACTCTTTTTTTGTGAATCCTATATTAAAATGGAAAAGTGCATTTTGACAACAAGAACGTCATTCCCGTACGTGCGTTAAAAACCAGTTTCGGAGTGAGAAAAAATTATAAAAACCATTCCATTACTTGCTTAGCGGTGTTTTCTTGCATAAGTAGGTGGCCTTTTATGACTAAAATGTTTTTCTTTATAAATATTTAAAAAGGCTTAGTCAACTTAATCACGCGAATAACACAGGCTTATTTGCATTATACCGCATTACAGGATCGGATAACCGAGCGGTCCAATGGATTACCAGACTTGTTGCCCCACGATTAGAAGCATACACCCGACTTGACGAGTTGTCAAACCCTCGAAAAAGTTCTAAACGTATATTTAGGAAGGAAGTTCCCCAATTTGGAAGGCATTGTGGATATAGATTTGAAGTTCGTTTCTCCTTAAAAAGCATCATCGTCGGATGGTACCGCAGGCCTGCGGCGAGAATAATTCGCGTGGGACAATTCTTTCGACTCAAGTGTAATTTTTGGTGCGAAAATCATCCCAAAGTGCAGGGAGAGAGTTTATTAACCAAAGTTCGCGTGACGGAAGCTGTGATCTGCAGGTCCATAATATTATGCTCCGGACATGCATATATGCATATGCATATAAGTACTAGCACACATATATATTCATATTCATATTCATATTCGTATGGCGTATGTCGCTAAGCGAAATGTGCACGGCGCCGGCAAATAATTTCGTGAATTGGGGTGGCATCAGCATCAGCTCAGGATGTTGTAATTACCTGACTCCCTGAGACGGATGAGCGGACGGACGGTCGGACGGACGGACGTACCACAGCCACGGAACGGATACGCCCCTTGCGTTACACATATGTTACAACCCCACACCCCAATTTTTATTGCACGGAAGACGATCTTGTGGGAACTCGACGAAGTGTCTTTCTTTGTCTCCACGATTCTGCGTCTTTACACCAAGTGCATGTGGCCATGTGTCCATCAGTTCGTCGTAGTTATTATTTTTTCTCTCCTCTTAAAAGAATATGCGGCCGGGGTTCAAGTAAGTGGATGAGTTTGATAATTCTCATAATTTCCAGCTTTTTCATTACCTATATTAAGGGATTTAAAGATATGGCAAATAAGATGGTTCCATGTCTGGGTTCTGTATGAGGGATCCGTATATCCCACATAATCCCGTATGTCACATTCCTCCGTGCTCCATAACACCCCAAACATACTACCCCAACTCAAAACACACACCCGATGTGCCACATTACACCATGTACCGTATTACTCTGAACATACCACCATAGTTCAAAACATGGACCCTATGTGCCAAATTACCTTACGTGCCATATTACCTTATATGACATACTGCCGTATGTGTTACATTTCTTCATATACCAGATTACCCCGGCCCGTATGACAGCCTTTTGTTACTCATATTACCCCAAATATACTACCCTAAGAAACATAGATCTGATGTGCTATATTACAGCTACATTACATCATGCGACATATTACCCTATGTGCCATATTACACCTATGTCACATTACCCCATGTCATACTACCGCTTTTTTAATCAAGTTACCAAAATACTACCCCAACCCAAATCATAGATCCGATGTGCCATATGATCTCATGTGCCACGTTAAGCCATGAGTTATATTAACTCATGTGATATATTGCCTTATGTGCCATTTTACTCCATATGCCATATTACTCCATGTCATATTAAAGCATTTGTTGCTGTTCCATATTACCCGAAATGTACTACTCTAACCAACAACATAGACCCGATGTGCCAAATTACCTCATGTTCCACGTTAACCCATGTGCTATATCACCTCATGTGATATATTGCCCTACGTGCCATTTTACACCATATGCCATATCATCCCATGTCATATTACAGCATTTGTTGTTGTCCCATATTGCCTGAAATATACTACTCTAACCAGAAACATAGACCCGATGTGTCACATTACCTCATGTTCCACGTTAACTCATGTGCTATGTTACTTTATGTGATATGTTGCCCTATGTGCCATTTTACACCGTATGCCATATTACCCCATATCATATTACCACCTTTTTTCCTTTAATATAATAAATTTTCATAAAAATGATTTGTAAGCTCCGGATTTGTAAGCGGAAAGTCTGGGCTCGATTCTTGCTTCCTATACTTTTTTCTAATTCTTCGTTTTTTCATAAAAACATAAGAAAATTCCCGCTCAATAAACAAATTTCTGGTGGCCAGCGGACACGCTGTAAATGCTTGGCTTAGTTTTTATTTTTAATCCCTACAAATGAAGAAACTTTACTCCCCAATCGACTTTATTTTTTCAATTGCAAATATTTTTTTTAGTAAGAAATATTTAAATGAACCAATAACATATTTTATTAAAACCAATCTGTTCAACTTGGCGCAATTAATTTTTCGCTTTTTACATTTTCATCATTTATGATGGAATGTCTTAGATTTATGTGAATTTGGAAATATTCAGTTTTCGTCAGAAAAAATAGTTTTTACGAAAATGTATGTCAGTCTGTCTGTCTGTTTGTCTGTCTGTTGGTCTGTCTGTTTTCTGACGAGGCAATAACTTTTGAAGGAATTTTTTAATTC
Source organism: Andricus quercusramuli (assembly GCA_932178445.1). Taxonomy (NCBI): domain Eukaryota; kingdom Metazoa; phylum Arthropoda; class Insecta; order Hymenoptera; family Cynipidae; genus Andricus; species Andricus quercusramuli. The sequence goes on along the minus strand of CAKNXH010072582.1, from coordinate 4,428 downwards.
AAATTTTATTCCGCACACTGGTTTGTGGCCAAAAAAGACAGGTAATGTTTGTTAGCCAGCTATTTTGGATTAAAATTTGAAAAGTTAGAGCATTTTTCAAATTATTAAGGCCATTTTTTTAAGATTTGAAAATTCCACGTACGGATATTCGTAGTTTTCAGAAACTCGAACAATTTATCTCCACATCTTTTTTAGATAAAAGGAAAATTATCAGCTTCTAAGCATTTTAAAAAAAAAAAAAAAAAAAAAAAATGAAAATCTTAAGCCAAACAACCCACGATGCGAAAAAAGTCAAGATGAGGAAAACGTTGCTTTTTGAAATCCATACCAGATTATCATCACAACTTTTTGAATTTTCTTGAAGAATCGAAAATTCAAAATCTGAACGCACAAAAAATAATTAAAAATTCCATTCCATGAATAGAAAAAAATTTATTTGTAAAAAACTACATTGAAAAGAAAAAGAAAACATTTTTGGACAAACTCTATGAAAAAATTAATAGACAAAAGATGATCACTTGAAGAAGTTATTGCAATTTGGTGATTGTGAATTCTTTTTCGTTAAAGCTCCTTCGACTTCAACAAAAACATTCTCATCATATATTTTAAAACTTCCAAAATTCTTAAATATTTTTTAAACTGATTCGATTTTTTTCTAAAATTTTGTGAAATATTTGAAAATTTTAAAAAATTGCCTCAAAATCTTGCAGGCTTTTTTTTTGTGTTTTTTCAAATGTTTTTAAATCTTTTTAAAATTGCTTTACAAATTTTCCAGAATGAAAAATCAATAAAGATTTTCCCAGGAATCGTTAAAAAATATTATTACTCTCTTGCAAAATTTCAAAATTCTTAAACCTTCTCATTTTTTTATTATTTAAAATTCTATACTTTGTCCTACATTCAATAGAACCTTTTCAAGTTTTTAATTATTTTTGAATGATTTCAAAACTTTTAAATCTCTCTTGAACTAACTCGAATTTTTCCTAAAGTTTTGTAGTTTTGAGAAAACTAAAAAATTGCTTTAAAGTCTTCCCGATTCTTTTTCGAAAATTTCGAAACTCATTTCAGATGTTTTGAAGTTTTTTTTTTAAATTTTCACTTCCGCCATTTTTTTTTAAAATGAAAATCCAATAAAAATCTTCCCAGAAATCTTGACAACATTTTTTATTCTCTTAGAAACTCTAAAAATCCTTAAAAAGAATGTAATTTTTTCCGAAATCTCACGTTCGAAAATCCACATTCTATTTACAATTTTTTGGAAACTTTTCAATGTTTCATGAAAATTTTTTTTTTTTTAATATTTTATAGAAAATTTCCCCAAGAATCTTTAACGCTTTTTTCATTCTCTTGAAAAATTTCAGAATTCTTAAAAATCTTTCAAACTTCATTCCGAAATCTTCGGAACTCTACATTTTAAATTAATTTTTTCGAAATCTTTTCAAGTGTTAAATTATTTTTGAATGATTTTCAAACTTCTTATAATTTCTCCTTTTTATAAAACGCTCAGAAAATTTATTTTTCAAAATTCATTTTCGAACATTCACATTTGGTTCAACATTTTTGGAAAACTTTGCAAATTTTTAATGATTGAAAAATCTTTTTAAAACATCTGAATCATCTAATCTGAATATCCTTTAAAAGTAAAGTACGAGCAGCCAGATTTTTTCATTACGAATATGGGGATCTGAAAAAGGTGCTATTGTACCGAAATTTCGGTACGTGCAGACACTTTCGTAAAATAATTCAAATTTTCACTAAAATATGAAATAAAATAATTTTAGACTTCCCTAGATTTTTTTTCTCTTGAAACCTTTCAAAATTCTTAAAAAGCTTCATAATTTTTTTCAACATCTCTTTTAAGGAAAATTTTTTCAGAATTTTTTTAAAAATTTGAATCATTTTAAAAGATATTTCCAAGTTTTGTAAAAATTTCAAACAAAAAAAAAATCGAAAATTTGTTTGAACATTTGAAACAAAATGCAGATTTTCGAAGATTTTGACATCCGAATGATTTCCTCAAATTTCTAAAAAATATTGTAGATGACTTTAAAGAAAAATTTTGCATTCAAAAATAATTTAAATTTGCACAGATCCTAAATTTTTTTTAACAAAATGTAGATTTTTGAAGGTGAGATTTAAAAAAAAATTGAAGCTTTTTAAGGATTTTTAAAGGTTCCAATATGATTAATGATATCCAATAATACTGAAGAATTTCTTACTGTTCCCGGAAAATTGTTAACTGATTTTTGATCTTGAAAAAGGAATCTTAAGAAAATAATAAAAAATATTTCAGAACATTTCAAAAGATTCCCAAAATTTTGAAGGGAAAGTCTGGAAGATTTTAGGGAAATTTTGATAAGTTTGGAAGATTTTTTCAAACATTTTTTAAAAGGTTTAAAAAACGTTTAGAAAAACAATTTATTTTTATTTTGGCAGGCTTATATTAAAGTTTGTTCTCGAAATTGTTGAATATTAAGGGTTTCAAATTGCAGCAACAATAATTAACCATAATATAAGAAATATTGTTATAATTATGTAAAAACATTAAAATTAAATCTATTCTTATGAAAACAAATCATTTCTTGAAAAGGGGTCCGGATGTTGGAAAGGGGGTTTGATCAAAAGCTTCTACATAAAGAGCATTTTTACCTGAATATAATCCTGTCAACTTGTTTACATTCCCTATAATTAGAAACGATCCATATTTAAAGGATCCAGATGCGTATAAACTGTAGTTATTCTTACAGATAATTCAAATCGAAATTTCAAATCTTACATCATTTCTTAATTATTAAATTTTCTTTCCATTTGAAAAAAAACCTGAATCGAAATTTTACATAAGAATTATTTAATAATTGGATTGATTTCGGTAAAACTCGCGAAAAATGTAAAAACAGTAAATATGAAAAGAAATAAATTAAATTTTCAATATTTTTGAAAATTTTTTTACAGTAATTTTCAGTAAGTTCTTACACTACTTTAGATGTGAATTTGGTCGTGGGGGCTAAGGCATAAGTCTAACTCTCACATCACTTTCGGTTCGAATCCCGCCTCGCACTTTGGATGTTTTTTCCTCACTACCCAAAAATCTAGATATTGTGTTTTGAGTTTGTTGAAATATTTGGAAGTTGTAAATTAATTTTGAACCATTTCAAAACTTCGAAATATTGCATAATCTAACTTCAATTTTTTCAAAAAATTTTAATCTTGCAAAATTGCAAAATTTTGCTTTAAAGTCATCCTCATTCTTTTTGGACCTTTTAGGAAATCATTCAAATTTCAAAACATGTGAGAATCTGCATTTTGTTTCAAATTGAAAAAAAATCAAATTTTTCTTTGTTTGATATTTTTTCAAATTTTCAAAAATTCAGAAGCCTTTTAAGAAGTTTGAAAGGTTTGAGAGAAAAATTTTTAAAAATATTTCTGGGAAAGTTCAGAATGATTTTATTTTATATTTTAGTGAAAATTTGAATTATTTTGAATCATATTTAGATGATTTAGAATTTTTTAGAGATTCTTGAATAATTTAAAATTTAAGAAGTTTTTTAAAAATTGTGAACCAAATTTAAATTTTTGAAAATGAGTTTTCAACCAAAAAGTTGTACAGCTTTTTAAGGATTTTTATCGTTCCAAGACAACAAAAATAAATTCTTCAGATTCCTAAGGATATTAAAAAATTTTTCATTTATTTTGAAAAATTAATTTTTAAGAGAAAACTTCAAAAAAATATTTAAAATATTTCAAAAAATTGTAAAGAGAATGTAGATTTTCTGAGAGAATACAAAAATTTTATTCAGATTCCTGAGAAAATTAATAATGATTGTTTATTTAAAAAGATTAATTCAGAAGAAGAAATTTAAAAATATTCCCAAATATCTTAACTGAATTTCAAAATTTTTGAAAAATTATCTAGAAGACTTTAGGTAATTTTTTTGTCTGTTCAAAATTACAAAACTTTAGGAAAAGTTCAAATTAGTTTTAGAGAGATTTAAAAGTTTTGAAATCATTAAAGAATAATTTAAAACATAAACAGATTTCATGAAAATAAAATAAAAATGTAGAATTTCAAAGATTTGAAGAAAATTTAGAAGCTTTAAAAATTCCATTCCCTTTTCCAGCTCCGCCAATTTTTCGGGACGTCTACATCTCTCTAATTTTTTTACCAAATAGTAGAATTTCCAACAATTAAAGATAAATTTTGAACCAACAATGAAATAATTCAATTTTCAATTAAAATGAATTTTCAACAAAATTGTTAAATTTTAAACTAAAAAAATACATTTTCAACTAAAAAAAATAAATTTTCAACGAAAAATGGAATAGTGAAATTTTCAGTTAAAAAAATTGAATTTCCAATTATGCGATTCTACTAAAGCGTGACTAATTAGAGTTAAACAAAAAGATTTATTTTCTACCAAAAAGTCGAGT
>CAKNXH010072581.1:0-13627 GCA_932178445.1 Andricus quercusramuli | reverse complement strand
CCATTTTTTGGTTGAAGATTCATCTCTGGTTGAAAATTTATTTTTTTAGTTGAAAATTCAACTACTTGGTTGGAAATTCATGCATTTTTTTCAAAATTCAACATATTTTGTTTTAAATATAAAAAATTAAAATATTTTGTTGTTGAAAATTCATCTCTTTGGTTGAAAATTTAACAATTTGTAGAAAATTTGCTTACTTTTAGTTAAAAGTCAATTTTTAAACTGCAAACTTAACTATTCCATTCCATTTATTTATTATGAAAATTCATCTTTTTTGGTTGAATTTAACTGTTGAAATAACAACTATTATATTTTTTGTTGGAAATTTTATTGATCTTTTTATCTGAAAATTGAACTATTTTGTTGAAAAATCGTTTTTTTTTTTTTTTGATTCATATATTTGGTTGAAAATTCATGTTTTTTGTTGAACATAACTGTTTTTAATTTAAATTCATCTGTTTTTGGTAGAAATATCTTTCTTGCTTGAAGATAAACTTTTTTTTGAAAGTTCAACTTTTCTGATTGAAAATTTAACTGTTCTGAAAAATCAGGCTTTTTAGCTTCAAAATTCAACTCTTTTTTTTGAAAACACAACTGTTTTTGTTTTATTTATAATTTTTTTATTTTGAAAATTCAACTATTAGGGTAAAAAATCATCTTACTGAAGCATTAAAAATTGTTTTTTTGAAACTCAACTCTTTTGTTGAAATTTCCTTTCTTTTGGCAGAAAATATTTTTTGGTTGGAAATTCAATTTTTTCTTTGAAAATTCGTCGTTTTTGGTTGAGTTCAATTATTTCTTATAAAAAATTAAAATATTTTTTGGTTGAAAATTCATCACTTTGGTTGAAGATTTAACTATTTGTGAAAATTTGTTTATTTTAATTAAAAAGTCAATTTTTAAACTGCAAACTAAACTATTCCATTTATGGTCGAAAATTCATATTTTTTGGTTGAATTCAACTGTGGAAATAACAACTATTATATTTTTCGTTGGGAATTTTATTGAACTTGTTATTTGAAAATTTGTTTTTTTTTTGTGAGGGAAATTCATGTATTTGGTCGAAAATTCATTTTTTTTGTTGAACTTAACTGTTTTCGATTTAAATTCATCTCTTTTGGTAGAAACGACATCTTTCTTGCTTCAAAAAAAATTTGTTTTTTGAAAGTTCAACTTTTCTGGTTAAAAATTTAACTATTCTAAAAAATCAATCTTTTTAGTTTCAAAATTCAACACTTTCTTTTGAAAACACAACTGTTTTTGGTTGATTTTTAATCTTTTTAGTTCAAAAATTCGACCATTGGTTGAAAATTCAACTGTTTTGTTGAAAATTCGTATTTTTTGGTTGAAAATTGAACTATTTTGTTGAAAATTCGTATTTTTCGGTTGAAAATTCAACTATTCCTTGTTAAAAGTTGGACTGATATATTAATAATCCATTTTTTTGGTTGAAGATTTTGTTCAAAATTCAACATATTTTCCTTAAAATAATTGAAAATTTAACTATTTGGCTGAAACTTCATCTTACTGAAACATTACAATTTTTGTCTTGGAAACTCAACTCTTTTGTTGAAACTTCCTTTTTTTTGTAGAAAATATTTTTCGGTTCGAAATTCAACTTTTTATTTGAAAATTCATCGTTTTTGGTTGAATTCAATTATTTTTTATAAAAAATTAAAATATTTTGTTGTTGAAAATTTAATAATTTTTGGAAAATTCGTTTATTTTTAGTTAAAAGTCAATTTTCAAACGTTGGAAATTGTATTGAACTTTTTAGTTGAAAATTGAATTATTTCGTTGGAAATTCTTTTTTTTTGTGTGTGGAAAATTCATTTATTTGGTTGAAAAGTCATCTTTTTTGTTGACCTCAACTGTTTTTGATTTAAATTAATCTTTTTTGGATTGAAAATTCATTTTTTTTGGTAGAAACGCCATCTTTCTTGCTCAATGATGAAGTTTTTTGTTTAAAATTTCAACTTTTCTGGTTTAAAATTTAAATGTTCTAAAAAATCTGTCTTCTTAGTTTCAAAATTTAACTCTTTTTATTTTAAACAACCGTTTTTGGTTGATTTTTAATCATTTCAATTTGAAAATTCGACCATTAGTTAAAAATTCAACTATTTTGTTGAAAATGTAATATATTTCGATTGGAAATCTTAAAAATTTAGAGCGATTCTTATTGGATTCTCATATTGAGGTCAATTTGGTACCCCAAGGGTTTCAAAATTCAGTAAGTCTTTGAATTTTACAAAGAATTGTAAAAACTTTACAAGGATGATGTAAAACTACCATATAAGCAGTATGAAGCCTGCAATTTTTAAAAAATTTAATTTACCCCCAACATTGCCAGAACTCATCACTGAAGACACTAAAAACTTATTTTTAAGTGTCTTTTCTGAATTTTATGAAAGTAAAATGAAAATTTATGTGGCAAATTATGTAAAAAATTTGATTATACAAATATGAAAAATAGTGCCCGTAAAATAAACATTTTTCCCCTTTTCAACCTTACTGATCCATAAAAAATTCAATTTTCTTTCTTTAAAACTTTTTCTTTCAATATAAAGGAATTTATATTAAATATTTTTAATAATCAGTTTTAAAAAAAGAAAATGTAATTTTTATGGATAATTAAGGGTGAGAAGGGGAAAAATGTTAATTTTAATAGCAATATTTTCCATATTTGTATAATAACATTTTTTATATAATTTTCCACTTGAATTTTCATTTTACTATCATAAAATTCAGAAAAGACACTTGAAAATTACTCTTGGCAAAGTTGGGGTTAATTAAATTTTAAAAAAATTTTCTCAGGCTTTGTACTGCTCACATGGTAGTTTTACATCATCGTTGTAAATTTTTTACGATTCTTTTCAAAATTCAACGACTTACTGAATTTTTAACACCTTGGGGTACTTTAAAGTACCTACTTTAAAGTACCGTGCCCTACCTCTAAACCTTTTTAAAAAAATCTCAACAAATTAGGTCATTTTTCTACCAAAAGACACAAAATGAGGGGTTGAGACTTTAAAAAATCAGTAAAATAATTTGTTTGGACCACCCTAATATTCATTTAACTGATATTCACAAGTACAGACTTCAAAGTTCAAAATGATCTCAAGAGAGGTGAAATAGAGAGATTTTTCGAGAAAATAGGGGAATTAATTCGATTGAATAGAATTTACGACAAAGTAGTTGAATTTCCAACGTTTGAAAATTGACTTTTAACTAAAAATAAAGGAATTTTCCATGAAAAGTTAAATTTTCAACCAAAAAGATGAATTTTGAATCTAAAATTATTTAAATTTTTTACAAAAAATAATTGAATTCAACCAAAAACGACAAATTTAAAAAAAAAGTTGAATTTCCAACTGGAAAATATTTTCTACAAAAGGAAAGGAAGTTTCGATAAAACCGTTGAGTTTCCAAGACAAAAATTTTAATGTTTCATTAAGATGAATTTTCAGCCAAATAGTTGAATTTTGAAGTTAAACAAAACGGATTTTTTAGAACAGTTAAATTTTCAACCAGAAAAGTTGAACTTTCAAAAAAAAAATCAACTTCAAGCAAGAAAGATGACGTTTCTACCAAAAAAGATGAATTTTTAATCCAAAAAAGATTAATTTAAATCAAAAACAGTTGAGTACAACAAAAAAGTTGAATTATCAACCAAATACATGAATTTTCCACACACAGAAAAAAAACGAATTTTCAACAAAATAGTTAAATTTTGAACTAAAAAGTTCAATCAAATTTCCAACGAAAAATTGATTAGTTGTTATTTTGACAGTTAAATTCAACCAAAAAAGATGAATTTTTAACGATAGATGGAATAGGTTAGTTTGCAGTTAAAAAATTGACTTTTAAATAAAAATAAACGAATTTTCACAAATAGTTAAATTTTGAACCAAAAAATATTTTCATTTTTTATAAAAAATAATCGAATTCAACCAAAAACTACGAATTATCAAAGAAAAAATGGAATTTTCAACCGAAAAATATTTTCTACCAAAAGAAAGTAAGTTTCAACAAAAGAGTTGAGTTTCCAAGATAAACATTTTAATGTTTCAGTAAGATGAATTTTCAGCCAAATAGTTGAATTTTCAAACTAAAAACAAAAAAAGTTGTGTTTTCAAACAAAAAAAAGTTGAATTTTGAAGCTAAAAATACGGATTTTTTTATAACAGTTAAATTTTCCATCAGAAAAGTTGAAATTTAAAAAAAAAATTCAACTTCAAGCAAGAAAGATGACGTTTCTACCTAAAAAGGTGAATTTTCAATCCAAAAAAGTTGAATTTTCAGCAAAATAGTTCAATTTTCAACTAAAAAGTTCAATAAAATTTCCAACGAAAAATTTAATAGTTGTTATTTCGACAGTTAAATTCAACCAAAAAAGATGAATTTTTAACGATAAATGGAATAGTTTAGTTTGCACTTTAAAAATTGTCTTTGAACTGAAAATAGCAATTTTTGATTGAAAATTATTTTTTGTATTGTAAGCTTATATTTTTGAGCTAAAAATTTAAATATATTGTAGAAAGTTCTTTTTTTTTTGCTCAAAAATTCAATAATTTGATAGAAAATTGGTTTTTTCGTTTGAGAATTAGTTTTTTCACATGAAAATTTAACAATTCCATACTTGGTTCAAAATTGATCTTTTTTATTTTGAAAATTCAAATATTCGGTTAAAAATTTATGCAATTTGTACAAAATTTGTCCTTTCGTCATATTGCAGTTAAAAATTCATCATTTTAGTAAAATTTTTTTGTTTGTTAAAAACTAGGGTTTTTAACTAAAAATTTCAATTTCTGGTTGAAAATTAACTTCTTAATTGAAAATTCATATTTTTGTGTTGAAAAATCAACTGCATTGTAGAAAATTCTTCTTTCAGGCTTCAACATTCAACAATTTGGGCGAAAATTCATTTTTTCCAATTGAAATTTAATTTTTCGAAACGAAAATGTAACTATTCCATTTTTGGTTGAAAACTGATGTTCTTGTTTTAACAATTGAACTATTTTGTTCAAAACTTATGTTATTTTTATTTTGGTTTTTCGGAAAAAAATTTTGCCGTGAGTTAGGATTTTTGGGATTTCCTGTCTTTTTTCCGATTTTGGAACGTTATAAACACCATGAAAAAAATGTTTCTCATGAATAAAAAATAATAACATGTTTATTTGGTTCAATCTAAAGAAATTTCAGGTTCGAATCAATAAAAAAAAAACATGTTTTAGTACATTTAAAAAAATTTAAATAAGGCAATTTTTTTCGAATTATTATAAAAAATAATAGTAAATTTCAAAAAGACAACTGAAGATATTTACTGATTAAAAAATTGGTTTCTTCACTTATTTTGGATGTCGATCTACAAATTGTAACTCAAACGATTCGACTAATTTTAGTATTTTCACTTCGCTCAGATTGCAAGTATCCAATTTTTAAAAATAAATTCTTTAATGGCAGAAATCATTGAAAAATCATTGACATTTTTAAAAAAAATGTTACATTTGTTATAAAAAGATTGTTTTTTTCTTTTCGACATGTAAAAATAAATGTTGAATCTTTCCCCTATTTTTCCCCTTTTTCGTGAGAAAATTACCCTATTTCCCCTTTTTTGAGCTCCTTTTGCGCTGTGAACCCTGGAATTTTTAACATTTGGGGTACCTCTAAACATTTTTTTTTTAAATCTGAAAAAATTAGGCATTTTTTTTTTTCACCAAAAGGCATAAAATGAGGGGATGAGACTAAAAAATCAGAAAATAATTTTTTTGAACCACCCTAATGAATATTTTCTGAATCTTTTTTTTCTAGACACACTTGACGTTTGGAAGGGAGTTCACCCAGGCCGTAGAATTAAAGCAAGTGGCTCAGCAGGAAGCTGAGAAGGCAAGATTTTTGGTAGAAAAAGCGGAACAGCAGAAGAAGGCAGCGATTATCAGTGCAGAGGGTGATGCTCAAGCTGCGAGTCTATTAGCAAAATCCCTTGGCGATGCCGGAGATGGTCTCGTCGAACTCCGAAGGATCGAAGCCGCCGAAGATATCGCGTACCAACTTTCTCGTTCTCGCCAGGTGACATATTTGCCATCGGGTCAAAGTGTTTTGCTTAGCTTACCACAGTAAAAAGACAAGACGAATAAAAGAGGTACATTTTATATTAGAAAGACAGCATTTTTACCACATTTTCTTTCGACTATCAAGCTGGAGGAAATTAAGTTTCATTTCTCGAATACTCGTCAGTAAATATTATTTCAAGCAATTCCCAAACGAAGCGCAAACTCATGTACATTTCGCAGTTGTTTTTGTTCATTTCTTGAAACAGATGCTGGTGTAGATAAAATATGAAATAGTGTAAAAGTGTCTCTTAAGTAATGCTGCTTATCTGGAAGAATTTGACGAGAAAATGTAGATTTGAATAGAAAGAAATGTTGCATTTCGCGAAGCATACGAGAATTGCGAATTTCAGGTGTGGAGTATAAAATATTCTTGTAATGAGTAGCGATTTATGGTATGCAAGTCATATGGTTCATGTGAGAAGAGCAGAATTTACTATTGTAGTTTGTCAGTATGATTTACAAGTTATAAGGCTTTTTTTATGATTGCCTGGCGATCTTTGCTTTATAAAGATATTCAATGTTATCAATTGAAAGTGGTTTTTTTATCATTTGTAACCTGTTTTTAGTTTTTAGATTTACACGAGAGATTGGCCATTTAAATTTTGGCTGTACAGAAAATTTCAAACATTTAAAATCTATTTAAAAAATTTCGCATAGGTTTAAAGGATTTCAAAAAATGTCACAAGATTAAAAAATTTTGAAGAAATATTGCATTAATTGCAATGATTGCAAAAGATTTTCAGGCTTTATACTTTCTTATTTATTGTCGTATTTTTGGTTAAAAATGAACCTTTTTGTTGGAAATTCGACTATTTGGTTGAAAATTTATATTTTTTAATGGGAAAATTAACTTTTTTTGTTGAAAATTCATCTTTTTGAGTTTCAAAGTCAACGGGTTAAAAAAAATCAAATTGTTAGCTCTAAACCTCAACTCTTTTGCTGAAGCTTCATCTCTTGTGGTTGGAAGTTTAACTATTTTCTTAAACATTCGTCTCTTTCGCTTAAAATTCAACTATTCAGTTAAAAAAATTTTGTTTTTTGAAAATTCAACTATTTGGTTAAAAACTAATCTTTTTTGGTGGAAAACTAACTTTTTTTGTTGAAAATTCATTTTTTCCGGTTTCAAAGTAAACGGTTTTCTAAAAATTCTATTTTTTAGCTTAAAACCTGAACTCTTTGGATGAAAGTCGATCTCTTGTGGTTGAGAAATTAACTATTCTGTTGAAAATTCGTTTTCTTTTACTGATTGAAAAGAATTTTCATCAACTAAAAATTTAACTATTCCATTTTTGGTTGAAAATTAAGCTTTTTTTGTTGAAAATTCATTTTTTTCATCGAAAACTCATCTCTTTCGTTGAAAATTTACCTGTTTTTTTTTCAAAATTCTTTTTTCTTCGGGCTGAAAATTGAATTTTCTAAGTGAAAATTTCAGTGTTTTGTTGAAAATATCTCTTATGGCTGGATGTACCTGTTTTTGGTTTAAATTAAAATTTTTTCGGTTGAAATATCATCTATTATATTTATATACATGGTTGAAAGTTGATCTACTTTGTTGAAGATTCATTTTTTTGGTTGAAGATTCATCTCCTTTGCTGAAAATTTAACAATTTTTTGAAAATTTGATTTCTTTTCGTTTGGAAATTCATTTTCTTAACTGAAAATTCATCTTTTATGGTTGAATTCAACTGTTTTTGATTAAAAATTTAAATCCTGTTTTGTTAAAATATCGACTATTGTAGTTTTATTTGAGAATTCATTTTTTTTAAATTTAACTACTTGGTTGAAAGTTGAACTGCTTTGTTAAAAATGCATTTTTTTGCTGCAAATTCAACCACTTCGTTGAGATTTGAACTACTTTAAAGAAATTAATTTCTTTAGGTAAAGACTTATATTTTTTGTTGAAAATTTGAGTATTTTTTTTGAAAATTCGTTTGGTTTTTAGTTGAGAATTAATTTATTAAATTAAAAATGCAACTATTTAGTTGGATATTTATGTATTTTTATGAAAATTTATCTTTCTTGAAAGTAAACTTTTTCTTGACAATTCAACTGTATTTTGAATAATTTGTCGTTTTTTTTTAATCATTAAAACTATCTGGTTGAAAATGTCACTGTTTTTGGTTTAGGTTTAATGGTTTTTGTTTGAAAATACGATAATTTGGTTGAAAAGTCTTGTCTTTTGCTTCAAGTTCAACTATTGAGTTAAAAATTAATCTTTTTGTTCAAAATTCAACTACTTGGTGAAAAATTTGGTTAAAAAAACTTTTTTGTTGAAAATGTATATTTTTCGGTTTCAAAAGTCAGCGGGTTTCTAAAACATTCTACTTTTTAGTTTGAAAGTTAGTTTTTCGGTTGAAATGTAACTAATTAAACTGAAAATTTATGTAGTCTGTTGAAAATTTGTCTTTTTGGTTGAAAATTTAACTACTTAGTTGAAAATTTAACTATTTTCGAGAAAATTCGTTTTTCTTTTCATTTGAGAAATAGTTTTTCTAACTTAAAATGCAACTATTTGTTTGAAAATTTGGTTTAAAATGTAACTATTTGGTTAAAAAATTTTTTTATTTTTGTGAAAAATTAACTTTTTTGTTGAAACTTTATTTCGAGCGATTGAATATTCAATTTCTGTTATTGGTTGAAAATAATTTGTATCAACTAAAAATTTAACTATTCCGTTTTTAGTTGAAAATTTACTTTTTTTGTTGTTGAAAATTCAATTATTATATTAAAACATCTTTCTTTGGTTAAAACTTCAACTTCTTAGTTGAAAGTACAACTAATTTATTAAAAATTCATTTTTTTCGTTGAAGATTCATCCCTTTTGTGGGAAATTTAACTACTTTGTTGAAATTTTTTTTTTCAGTTGAGAATTAAATTTTCTAACTTGAAATGCAACTATTTATTTGAAAATTCAACTGTTTGGTAGAAAATGTAACTATTTGGTTAAAAATGTATCTTTTTTGGTGAAAAATTAAATTTTTGGTTGAAAGTAGAACTACTTTGTTAAAGATTCATTTTTTGGTCCATGATTCATTTCTTCGGTTAAGATTTCAGCTATTTTGTTGAAAATGTATTTTTTTTTCAAAAATGTATTTTATTAACTGAAAGTTTATGTATTTTCTTGAAAAATCATGTCTGTTGAACATTTAATTGTTTCGTTCAAAATTCTTTTTTCTTTGGGTTGAAATTTAATTGTTCTAAGTGAAAATTCTTGTATTTTGTTGAAAGTGTCTCTTTTATGGCTGAATTTATTGTTTTTTATTTTAACTTGAAATCTTGTTTGGTTGAAATCCCAACTATTATATTTATAGTTGAGAATTCATCTTTTTGGTTGAAGTTCAACTACGTTGTTAAAGATTAGTTTTTTTGGTTGAAAATTTCTCTTTTTTATTGAAAATTCAACTATTTGGTTGAAAGTTGAACGGTTTTGTTAAAAATCCAATATATTTCTACTTGAAATCTCAAGAATTCAAATCGATTCATACTGAATTTAATATGGTACCTGCATTAATTTAATTAGAAATATATTTATTATCCTATTAATACGGAAAATCAACCTATTTTTCCTGGTTTAAAATTCAACTATTTCAGTTGAAAATTCATTGTTTAAGTTGAAAACTCTTATAAAATGGTTTAAAATTAATTTTTTAAATTAAAAATGTTACGTTTACATTTTCGGTGGAAAACTTTTTTTTTTTTAGTTCAGAATTCAACTATTTTGTTGAAAATTTTCTTCTTCAATTAAAAAGTCAACTAGTTCCTTAAAAATTCATGTATTTTTTCCAGTTGAATATTCATAATTTTATTTGAAAATTCATCTTTCTGGTTCAAAATTCATTGTTTAAGTTGAAAACTCTTATGTTTGGTTTAAAATTAATTTTTTCATCTAAAAATGTCACTATTCCATTTTCGGTGGAAAATTATTTTTTTTAGTTCAGGATTCAACTTTATTTAAACTATTTTCTTGAAAATGTGTCTTCTTTAATTAAAAAGTTAGTGGAAAATGCATGTATTTCGTTGAACATTTTTTTTCGTAGAAAAATAATCTTTTTATTTGAAAATTAATCTTCTTTTAAAATGCCTCTTTTCAGTTGAAAATTCTTCTTTTTTGGTAGAAATTAATCTTCTCGGTTGAATATTAATCTTTTTGGTCAAAAATTCAATTATTCTAGTTAAGGATTTATCATTTCAGTTCAAAAATCATCTTTCTGGCTTAAAATTCAACTATTTCAGTTGAAGATTCATTGTTTTAATTGAAAACTCTTATGCTTGGTTAAAAATTAATTTTTTAGACTAAAAATGTTATGCCATTTTCGATTGAAAACAATTTTTTTTCAGTTCAAAATTCTTCAAGTATTTGGTTGAAAAATTGTTTTCTTTGATTGAAAAGTCAATTATTTCTTAAAAAATTGTATTTTTTGGTAGAAAAATAATCTTCTTATTTGAAAATTAATCTTCTTGTTTTAAAATTCCTCTTTTTTGTTAAAAATTCAAGTGTTCCGGTTTAGTATTCATAAGTTTATTATGTATGTTGAAAATTCAATTGTTTCGTTCAAAATTATTTTTTCTTTGGGTTGAAAATAAATTTTTCTAAGTGAAAATTCTTGTATTTTGTTGAAAATGTCTCTTTTATGGCTGAATTCAACTGTTTTTTATTTGAACTTAAAATCTTAGTTTGGTTTAAATTCAAACTATTATATTTATAGTTGAGAATTCATATTTTTGGTTGAAAGTTGAACTACTTTGTTAAAGATTAGTTTTTTGGTTGAAAATTTCTCTTTTTTATTGAAAATTCAACTATTTGGTTGATAGTTGAGCTACTTTGTTAAAAATTCAGGTTTTTTAGTAGACAATTAATTTTTAAGGTAAAAATTCAACGTTGGATGAAGTTTAATATTGTTTGTTTGAAGATTTGATAAATTGGTTGAAAATTAGCTACTTTATGAAAATTCGTATCATTTGCTTGAAAGTTCAATTATCCCGCTAAACATAATTTTTTTTTAATTAAACCTTTTGGTTAAAAATTTAACTAAAATAGTTGGATTTTTAATGGGGTCTATTAATTCAGTTCTCATTTAAGCGAAAAAACAAGAAGAGGAAACTTGAACCATTTTGTTTCAAATCCAAAATATTTCTACTTGAAATCTTAAGAGTTCAAATCGATTCATACTGAATTTAAAATGGTACCTGCATTAATTTAATTAAAAATATTTATTACCCTATTTATGCGGAAAATCACCCTATTTTTTTTGTTTTGAGATCATTTTTAACTATGAAGTATGGATTTCACAAAGATTTAAGTGATTTTACAGAATGTTGTACGCCAGATTTTAAGAGTGAACCTCTCGGATTTAGGCTTAGTTATCTTTTTTTTTTATTAAGATTTTCTGGTGTCTTCATTATTCAGACTAATCTCTTTCGCTTTGAGCAGCTACCGATCTCGAGGATTAACTCTCTTCGAATGGTTACCTCATTCAGCGATCTTGTAATTTATCGATTTTTTATCCAGAATATTGCACATATTTTGCATGATCGAGGCTGTGTCTGAGATTCGAAGTCGGTAAATTGATGTTACTTTAGGGACCATACTTAAATTACGTATCCCCTTTTTTTCTTAGTTTCCCCTTTTTTTCTGGAAATTCCCCTTTTTTTCCTATTCTCAAAAAACTTCCCCTTTTTCCCCTTTTCTCTTTAAATATACAATATTTGAAATTGTACCCATTATTGAATAATAATTAAAGTTATTATCCAATATAAAATTCGAACAGTTACAAAATATATAGTACTTTTCAAATAAGTATTAGAAGATTAACACATTTTAGTTGAAATGTACAAAGTTAAATACTCAATTAAAAATTGAATATTCCAAATTCATCAACTGCAACTTTGAATGTTCTAACTTGAGCAATATTTAATTTAATTAAATCTTTACTTGAAAATTTAACTATTGTTAAAACTTTTTTTTTCATTGAAAATTAATTTTTTTCAACTCACAATTGAAATATTCCATTTCTGTTTGAAAATTTATCATTCTCAGTCAGAAATCCAACTATTTGGTTGCAAATTTAAATTTCGTTCAAAAGTTATATTTTTTGGCGGAAAGTTGGTTGAAAATTTAACTATTTGGTTGAAAATATATTTATTTTGTGGAAAAGCTGTTTTTTCGGTTCAAAATCAAACTACTTTGTTAAAAATTCATTTTTTCAAGCTGAAAATTGCAATTTTTGAGTAAAAATAATTTTTTGTATTGAAAGCTTATATTTTTGAGTCAATAATTCAAATATATTGTAGAAAGTTCTTTTTTTTGCTCAAAAATTCAATAATTTGGTAGCAAATTTGTTTTTTCATTTTAGAATTAGTTTTTTCAAATGAAAATGTAGCAATTCCATTTTTGGTCCAAAATTGATCTTTTTCATTTTGAAAATTCAAATATTCGGTAAAAAATTTATGTAATTTGTAAAAAATTCGTCATTTTTCAGTTAAAAATTCATCATTTCAGTTAAAGTTTTTTTTGCTTGTTAAAAAATAGGTTTTTTTAACTAAAAATTTTAATTTTTGGTTGAAAATTAACTTTTTAATGGAAAATTAATTTTTTGAAACGAAAATGTAACTATTCCAATTTTGGTTAAAATCTGATGTTCTTTATTCAACAATTGAACTTTTTTGTTCAAAACTTATCTTATATTTATTTTGGTTTTTCGGAAAAAAATTTTGTCGTGAGTTAGGATTTTTGGGATTTCCTATCTTTTAAAATTTTTAATTGTAAATTTCAAAAAGACAACTGAAGATATTTACCGATTACAAATTTTGTTTCTCCACTTATTTCGGATATCGACCCACAAATTGATATCCCCCTTAACTCAAACGATTTGATTAATTTTAGTATTTTTACTTCGCTCTACTGAAGAGAGTAGTTTTAAATTTACATTGAAAGTATCCAATTTTTTAAAATAAATTCATTAATGGCAAAAATAATTGAAATTTTTTTTTCAAATATAACGTTTTTAATAAAAAGATTGTTTCTTCTTTTGTTTCAAATTCCTATTTTGTTGCTAATAAGTCAACAGTAATCTTTATTGGATGAAAAACATTGTTTCTGAGAATTCGTCTTTTTAATTTAAAAGTACATTTTTTTTTTTAGTTGAAATATTGCATCTTTCTTGGACAAAAGTCAACTATTTCGTCTAAAATGGTATTCTGTTGTAGAAAAATAATTTTTTATATGAAAATTAATCTTCCTGTTTTAAAATACCTCTTTTTGGTTAAAAATGCAAGTGTTCCAGTTTAGTATTCATCATTTTAGTTAAAAAATTATCTTCCTCGTTTAAAATTAAACTATTTCAGTTAAAGATTCATGTATTTTGTTAAAAAATGTTTGTTTTTTTTTGTAAAAAAATAACTGAATTTAAAATAATAAAATTAACCAATTACAGAAGAACAGGAATCAATAAAAACCGTAAAGTCGATTTTTTTGGTCCTAAGGCTGGTTTCTTCGTCCCACGTCACATATTACC
>CAKNXH010072580.1:0-13626 GCA_932178445.1 Andricus quercusramuli | reverse complement strand
CCATTTTTTGGTTGAAGATTCATCTCTGGTTGAAAATTTATTTTTTTTAGTTGAAAATTCAACTACTTGGTTGGAAATTCATGCATTTTTTTCAAAATTCAACATATTTTGTTTTAAATATAAAAAATTAAAATATTTTGTTGTTGAAAATTCATCTCTTTGGTTGAAAATTTAACAATTTGTAGAAAATTTGCTTACTTTTAGTTAAAAGTCAATTTTTAAACTGCAAACTTAACTATTCCATTCCATTTATTTATTATGAAAATTCATCTTTTTTGGTTGAATTTAACTGTTGAAATAACAACTATTATATTTTTTGTTGGAAATTTTATTGATCTTTTTATCTGAAAATTGAACTATTTTGTTGAAAAATCGTTTTTTTTTTTTTTTGATTCATATATTTGGTTGAAAATTCATGTTTTTTGTTGAACATAACTGTTTTTAATTTAAATTCATCTGTTTTTGGTAGAAATATCTTTCTTGCTTGAAGATAAACTTTTTTTTGAAAGTTCAACTTTTCTGATTGAAAATTTAACTGTTCTGAAAAATCAGGCTTTTTAGCTTCAAAATTCAACTCTTTTTTTTGAAAACACAACTGTTTTTGTTTTATTTATAATTTTTTTATTTTGAAAATTCAACTATTAGGGTAAAAAATCATCTTACTGAAGCATTAAAAATTGTTTTTTTGAAACTCAACTCTTTTGTTGAAATTTCCTTTCTTTTGGCAGAAAATATTTTTTGGTTGGAAATTCAATTTTTTCTTTGAAAATTCGTCGTTTTTGGTTGAGTTCAATTATTTCTTATAAAAAATTAAAATATTTTTTGGTTGAAAATTCATCACTTTGGTTGAAGATTTAACTATTTGTGAAAATTTGTTTATTTTAATTAAAAAGTCAATTTTTAAACTGCAAACTAAACTATTCCATTTATGGTCGAAAATTCATATTTTTTGGTTGAATTCAACTGTGGAAATAACAACTATTATATTTTTCGTTGGGAATTTTATTGAACTTGTTATTTGAAAATTTGTTTTTTTTTTGTGAGGGAAATTCATGTATTTGGTCGAAAATTCATTTTTTTTGTTGAACTTAACTGTTTTCGATTTAAATTCATCTCTTTTGGTAGAAACGACATCTTTCTTGCTTCAAAAAAAATTTGTTTTTTGAAAGTTCAACTTTTCTGGTTAAAAATTTAACTATTCTAAAAAATCAATCTTTTTAGTTTCAAAATTCAACACTTTCTTTTGAAAACACAACTGTTTTTGGTTGATTTTTAATCTTTTTAGTTCAAAAATTCGACCATTGGTTGAAAATTCAACTGTTTTGTTGAAAATTCGTATTTTTTGGTTGAAAATTGAACTATTTTGTTGAAAATTCGTATTTTTCGGTTGAAAATTCAACTATTCCTTGTTAAAAGTTGGACTGATATATTAATAATCCATTTTTTTGGTTGAAGATTTTGTTCAAAATTCAACATATTTTCCTTAAAATAATTGAAAATTTAACTATTTGGCTGAAACTTCATCTTACTGAAACATTACAATTTTTGTCTTGGAAACTCAACTCTTTTGTTGAAACTTCCTTTTTTTTGTAGAAAATATTTTTCGGTTCGAAATTCAACTTTTTATTTGAAAATTCATCGTTTTTGGTTGAATTCAATTATTTTTTATAAAAAATTAAAATATTTTGTTGTTGAAAATTTAATAATTTTTGGAAAATTCGTTTATTTTTAGTTAAAAGTCAATTTTCAAACGTTGGAAATTGTATTGAACTTTTTAGTTGAAAATTGAATTATTTCGTTGGAAATTCTTTTTTTTTGTGTGTGGAAAATTCATTTATTTGGTTGAAAAGTCATCTTTTTTGTTGACCTCAACTGTTTTTGATTTAAATTAATCTTTTTTGGATTGAAAATTCATTTTTTTTGGAAAAAACCCCATTTTTCTTGCCGAATATTAAATTTTTCGTTTGAAAATTCAACTTCTTTGGTTGAAAATTTAACTGTTCTGAGAAATCGGTCCTGTTATTTTCAAAATTCAGCTATTTTTTCTTTAAATAACCGTTTTTGGTGGATTTTTCATCTTTTCAATTTGAAAATTCGAACATTTTTTAAAAATTCAACTATTTTTTTGAAAATGCAATATATTTCGATTGGAAATCTTGAAAATTTAGAGCGATTCATATTGAATTATCATATTGAGGTTAATTTGGTACCCCAAGGGTTTCAAAATTCGGTAAGTCTTTGAATTTCACAAAGAGTTGTAAAAACTTTACAAGGATGATGTAAAACTACCATATAAGCAGTATGAAGCCTGCAATTTTTAAAAAATTTAATTTACCCCCAACATTGCCAGAACTCATCACTGAAGACACTAAAAACTTATTTTTAAGTGTCTTTTCTGAATTTTATGAAAGTAAAATGAAAATTTATGTGGCAAATTATGTAAAAAATTTGATTATACAAATATGAAAAATAGTGCCCGTAAAATAAACATTTTTCCCCTTTTCAACCTTACTGATCCATAAAAAATTCAATTTTCTTTCTTTAAAACTTTTTCTTTCAATATAAAGGAATTTATATTAAATATTTTTAATAATCAGTTTTAAAAAAAGAAAATGTAATTTTTATGGATAATTAAGGGTGAGAAGGAGAAAAATGTTAATTTTAATAGCAATATTTTCCATATTTGTATAATAACATTTTTTATATAATTTTCCACTTGAATTTTCATTTTACTATCATAAAATTCAGAAAAGACACTTGAAAATTACTCTTGGCAAAGTTGGGGTTAATTAAATTTTAAAAAAATTTTCTCAGGCTTTGTACTGCTCACATGGTAGTTTTACATCATCGTTGTAAATTTTTTACGATTCTTTTCAAAATTCAACGACTTACTGAATTTTTAACACCTTGGGGTACTTTAAAGTACCTACTTTAAAGTACCGTGCCCTACCTCTAAACCTTTTTAAAAAAATCTCAACAAATTAGGTCATTTTTCTACCAAAAGACACAAAATGAGGGGTTGAGACTTTAAAAAATCAGTAAAATAATTTGTTTGGACCACCCTAATATTCATTTAACTGATATTCACAAGTACAGACTTCAAAGTTCAAAATGATCTCAAGAGAGGTGAAATAGAGAGATTTTTCGAGAAAATAGGGGAATTAATTCGATTGAATAGAATTTACGACAAAGTAGTTGAATTTCCAACGTTTGAAAATTGACTTTTAACTAAAAATAAAGGAATTTTCCATGAAAAGTTAAATTTTCAACCAAAAAGATGAATTTTGAATCTAAAATTATTTAAATTTTTTACAAAAAATAATTGAATTCAACCAAAAACGACAAATTTAAAAAAAAAGTTGAATTTCCAACTGGAAAATATTTTCTACAAAAGGAAAGGAAGTTTCGATAAAACCGTTGAGTTTCCAAGACAAAAATTTTAATGTTTCATTAAGATGAATTTTCAGCCAAATAGTTGAATTTTGAAGTTAAACAAAACGGATTTTTTAGAACAGTTAAATTTTCAACCAGAAAAGTTGAACTTTCAAAAAAAAAATCAACTTCAAGCAAGAAAGATGACGTTTCTACCAAAAAAGATGAATTTTTAATCCAAAAAAGATTAATTTAAATCAAAAACAGTTGAGTACAACAAAAAAGTTGAATTATCAACCAAATACATGAATTTTCCACACACAGAAAAAAAACGAATTTTCAACAAAATAGTTAAATTTTGAACTAAAAAGTTCAATCAAATTTCCAACGAAAAATTGATTAGTTGTTATTTTGACAGTTAAATTCAACCAAAAAAGATGAATTTTTAACGATAGATGGAATAGGTTAGTTTGCAGTTAAAAAATTGACTTTTAAATAAAAATAAACGAATTTTCACAAATAGTTAAATTTTGAACCAAAAAATATTTTCATTTTTTATAAAAAATAATCGAATTCAACCAAAAACTACGAATTATCAAAGAAAAAATGGAATTTTCAACCGAAAAATATTTTCTACCAAAAGAAAGTAAGTTTCAACAAAAGAGTTGAGTTTCCAAGATAAACATTTTAATGTTTCAGTAAGATGAATTTTCAGCCAAATAGTTGAATTTTCAAACTAAAAACAAAAAAAGTTGTGTTTTCAAACAAAAAAAAGTTGAATTTTGAAGCTAAAAATACGGATTTTTTTATAACAGTTAAATTTTCCATCAGAAAAGTTGAAATTTAAAAAAAAAATTCAACTTCAAGCAAGAAAGATGACGTTTCTACCTAAAAAGGTGAATTTTCAATCCAAAAAAGTTGAATTTTCAGCAAAATAGTTCAATTTTCAACTAAAAAGTTCAATAAAATTTCCAACGAAAAATTTAATAGTTGTTATTTCGACAGTTAAATTCAACCAAAAAAGATGAATTTTTAACGATAAATGGAATAGTTTAGTTTGCACTTTAAAAATTGTCTTTGAACTGAAAATAGCAATTTTTGATTGAAAATTATTTTTTGTATTGTAAGCTTATATTTTTGAGCTAAAAATTTAAATATATTGTAGAAAGTTCTTTTTTTTTTTGCTCAAAAATTCAATAATTTGATAGAAAATTGGTTTTTTCGTTTGAGAATTAGTTTTTTCACATGAAAATTTAACAATTCCATACTTGGTTCAAAATTGATCTTTTTTATTTTGAAAATTCAAATATTCGGTTAAAAATTTATGCAATTTGTACAAAATTTGTCCTTTCGTCATATTGCAGTTAAAAATTCATCATTTTAGTAAAATTTTTTTGTTTGTTAAAAACTAGGGTTTTTAACTAAAAATTTCAATTTCTGGTTGAAAATTAACTTCTTAATTGAAAATTCATATTTTTGTGTTGAAAAATCAACTGCATTGTAGAAAATTCTTCTTTCAGGCTTCAACATTCAACAATTTGGGCGAAAATTCATTTTTTCCAATTGAAATTTAATTTTTCGAAACGAAAATGTAACTATTCCATTTTTGGTTGAAAACTGATGTTCTTGTTTTAACAATTGAACTATTTTGTTCAAAACTTATGTTATTTTTATTTTGGTTTTTCGGAAAAAAATTTTGCCGTGAGTTAGGATTTTTGGGATTTCCTGTCTTTTTTCCGATTTTGGAACGTTATAAACACCATGAAAAAAATGTTTCTCATGAATAAAAAATAATAACATGTTTATTTGGTTCAATCTAAAGAAATTTCAGGTTCGAATCAATAAAAAAAAAACATGTTTTAGTACATTTAAAAAAATTTAAATAAGGCAATTTTTTTCGAATTATTATAAAAAATAATAGTAAATTTCAAAAAGACAACTGAAGATATTTACTGATTAAAAAATTGGTTTCTTCACTTATTTTGGATGTCGATCTACAAATTGTAACTCAAACGATTCGACTAATTTTAGTATTTTCACTTCGCTCAGATTGCAAGTATCCAATTTTTAAAAATAAATTCTTTAATGGCAGAAATCATTGAAAAATCATTGACATTTTTAAAAAAAATGTTACATTTGTTATAAAAAGATTGTTTTTTTCTTTTCGACATGTAAAAATAAATGTTGAATCTTTCCCCTATTTTTCCCCTTTTTCGTGAGAAAATTACCCTATTTCCCCTTTTTTGAGCTCCTTTTGCGCTGTGAACCCTGGAATTTTTAACATTTGGGGTACCTCTAAACATTTTTTTTTTAAATCTGAAAAAATTAGGCATTTTTTTTTTTCACCAAAAGGCATAAAATGAGGGGATGAGACTAAAAAATCAGAAAATAATTTTTTTGAACCACCCTAATGAATATTTTCTGAATCTTTTTTTTCTAGACACACTTGACGTTTGGAAGGGAGTTCACCCAGGCCGTAGAATTAAAGCAAGTGGCTCAGCAGGAAGCTGAGAAGGCAAGATTTTTGGTAGAAAAAGCGGAACAGCAGAAGAAGGCAGCGATTATCAGCGCAGAGGGTGATGCTCAAGCTGCGAGTCTATTAGCAAAATCCCTTGGCGATGCCGGAGATGGTCTCGTCGAACTCCGAAGGATCGAAGCCGCCGAAGATATCGCGTACCAACTTTCTCGTTCTCGCCAGGTGACATATTTGCCATCGGGTCAAAGTGTTTTGCTTAGCTTACCACAGTAAAAAGACAAGACGAATAAAAGAGGTACATTTTATATTAGAAAGACAGCATTTTTACCACATTTTCTTTCGACTATCAAGCTGGAGGAAATTAAGTTTCATTTCTCGAATACTCGTCAGTAAATATTATTTCAAGCAATTCCCAAACGAAGCGCAAACTCATGTACATTTCGCAGTTGTTTTTGTTCATTTCTTGAAACAGATGCTGGTGTAGATAAAATATGAAATAGTGTAAAAGTGTCTCTTAAGTAATGCTGCTTATCTGGAAGAATTTGACGAGAAAATGTAGATTTGAATAGAAAGAAATGTTGCATTTCGCGAAGCATACGAGAATTGCGAATTTCAGGTGTGGAGTATAAAATATTCTTGTAATGAGTAGCGATTTATGGTATGCAAGTCATATGGTTCATGTGAGAAGAGCAGAATTTACTATTGTAGTTTGTCAGTATGATTTACAAGTTATAAGGCTTTTTTTATGATTGCCTGGCGATCTTTGCTTTATAAAGATATTCAATGTTATCAATTGAAAGTGGTTTTTTTATCATTTGTAACCTGTTTTTAGTTTTTAGATTTACACGAGAGATTGGCCATTTAAATTTTGGCTGTACAGAAAATTTCAAACATTTAAAATCTATTTAAAAAATTTCGCATAGGTTTAAAGGATTTCAAAAAATGTCACAAGATTAAAAAATTTTGAAGAAATATTGCATTAATTGCAATGATTGCAAAAGATTTTCAGGCTTTATACTTTCTTATTTATTGTCGTATTTTTGGTTAAAAATGAACCTTTTTGTTGGAAATTCGACTATTTGGTTGAAAATTTATATTTTTTAATGGGAAAATTAACTTTTTTTGTTGAAAATTCATCTTTTTGAGTTTCAAAGTCAACGGGTTAAAAAAAATCAAATTGTTAGCTCTAAACCTCAACTCTTTTGCTGAAGCTTCATCTCTTGTGGTTGGAAGTTTAACTATTTTCTTAAACATTCGTCTCTTTCGCTTAAAATTCAACTATTCAGTTAAAAAAATTTTGTTTTTTGAAAATTCAACTATTTGGTTAAAAACTAATCTTTTTTGGTGGAAAACTAACTTTTTTTGTTGAAAATTCATTTTTTCCGGTTTCAAAGTAAACGGTTTTCTAAAAATTCTATTTTTTAGCTTAAAACCTGAACTCTTTGGATGAAAGTCGATCTCTTGTGGTTGAGAAATTAACTATTCTGTTGAAAATTCGTTTTCTTTTACTGATTGAAAAGAATTTTCATCAACTAAAAATTTAACTATTCCATTTTTGGTTGAAAATTAAGCTTTTTTTGTTGAAAATTCATTTTTTTCATCGAAAACTCATCTCTTTCGTTGAAAATTTACCTGTTTTTTTTTCAAAATTCTTTTTTCTTCGGGCTGAAAATTGAATTTTCTAAGTGAAAATTTCAGTGTTTTGTTGAAAATATCTCTTATGGCTGGATGTACCTGTTTTTGGTTTAAATTAAAATTTTTTCGGTTGAAATATCATCTATTATATTTATATACATGGTTGAAAGTTGATCTACTTTGTTGAAGATTCATTTTTTTGGTTGAAGATTCATCTCCTTTGCTGAAAATTTAACAATTTTTTGAAAATTTGATTTCTTTTCGTTTGGAAATTCATTTTCTTAACTGAAAATTCATCTTTTATGGTTGAATTCAACTGTTTTTGATTAAAAATTTAAATCCTGTTTTGTTAAAATATCGACTATTGTAGTTTTATTTGAGAATTCATTTTTTTTAAATTAACTACTTGGTTGAAAGTTGAACTGCTTTGTTAAAAATGCATTTTTTTGCTGCAAATTCAACCACTTCGTTGAGATTTGAACTACTTTAAAGAAATTAATTTCTTTAGGTAAAGACTTATATTTTTTGTTGAAAATTTGAGTATTTTTTTTGAAAATTCGTTTGGTTTTTAGTTGAGAATTAATTTATTAAATTAAAAATGCAACTATTTAGTTGGATATTTATGTATTTTTATGAAAATTTATCTTTCTTGAAAGTAAACTTTTTCTTGACAATTCAACTGTATTTTGAATAATTTGTCGTTTTTTTTTAATCATTAAAACTATCTGGTTGAAAATGTCACTGTTTTTGGTTTAGGTTTAATGGTTTTTGTTTGAAAATACGATAATTTGGTTGAAAAGTCTTGTCTTTTGCTTCAAGTTCAACTATTGAGTTAAAAATTAATCTTTTTGTTCAAAATTCAACTACTTGGTGAAAAATTTGGTTAAAAAAACTTTTTTGTTGAAAATGTATATTTTTCGGTTTCAAAAGTCAGCGGGTTTCTAAAACATTCTACTTTTTAGTTTGAAAGTTAGTTTTTCGGTTGAAATGTAACTAATTAAACTGAAAATTTATGTAGTCTGTTGAAAATTTGTCTTTTTGGTTGAAAATGTAATTACTTAGTTGAAAATTTAACTATTTTCTTGAAAATTATTTTTTTTTTCATTTGAGAAATAATTTTTCTAACTTAAAATGCAACTATTTGTTTGAAAATTTGGTTTAAAATGTAACTATTTGGTTAAAAAATTTTTTTATTTTTGTGAAAAATTAACTTTTTTGTTGAAACTTTATTTCGAGCGATTGAATATTCAATTTCTGTTATTGGTTGAAAATAATTTGTATCAACTAAAAATTTAACTATTCCGTTTTTAGTTGAAAATTTACTTTTTTTGTTGTTGAAAATTCAATTATTATATTAAAACATCTTTCTTTGGTTAAAACTTCAACTTCTTAGTTGAAAGTACAACTAATTTATTAAAAATTCATTTTTTTCGTTGAAGATTCATCCCTTTTGTGGGAAATTTAACTACTTTGTTGAAATTTTTTTTTTCAGTTGAGAATTAAATTTTCTAACTTGAAATGCAACTATTTATTTGAAAATTCAACTGTTTGGTAGAAAATTAAACTATTTGGTTAAAAATGTATCTCTTTTGGTGAAAAATTAAATTTTTGGTTGAAAGTAGAACTACTTTGTTAAAGATTCATTTTTTGGTCCATGATTCATTTCTTCGGTTAAGATTTCAGCTATTTTGTTGAAAATGTATTTTTTTTTCAAAAATGTATTTTATTAACTGAAAGTTTATGTATTTTCTTGAAAAATCATGTCTGTTGAACATTTAATTGTTTCGTTCAAAATTCTTTTTTCTTTGGGTTGAAATTTAATTGTTCTAAGTGAAAATTCTTGTATTTTGTTGAAAGTGTCTCTTTTATGGCTGAATTTATTGTTTTTTATTTTAACTTGAAATCTTGTTTGGTTGAAATCCCAACTATTATATTTATAGTTGAGAATTCATCTTTTTGGTTGAAGTTCAACTACGTTGTTAAAGATTAGTTTTTTTGGTTGAAAATTTCTCTTTTTTATTGAAAATTCAACTATTTGGTTGAAAGTTGAACGGTTTTGTTAAAAATCCAATATATTTCTACTTGAAATCTCAAGAATTCAAATCGATTCATACTGAATTTAATATGGTACCTGCATTAATTTAATTAGAAATATATTTATTATCCTATTAATACGGAAAATCAACCTATTTTTCCTGGTTTAAAATTCAACTATTTCAGTTGAAAATTCATTGTTTAAGTTGAAAACTCTTATAAAATGGTTTAAAATTAATTTTTTAAATTAAAAATGTTACGTTTACATTTTCGGTGGAAAACTTTTTTTTTTTTAGTTCAGAATTCAACTATTTTGTTGAAAATTTTCTTCTTCAATTAAAAAGTCAACTAGTTCCTTAAAAATTCATGTATTTTTTCCAGTTGAATATTCATAATTTTATTTGAAAATTCATCTTTCTGGTTCAAAATTCATTGTTTAAGTTGAAAACTCTTATGTTTGGTTTAAAATTAATTTTTTCATCTAAAAATGTCACTATTCCATTTTCGGTGGAAAATTATTTTTTTTAGTTCAGGATTCAACTTTATTTAAACTATTTTCTTGAAAATGTGTCTTCTTTAATTAAAAAGTTAGTGGAAAATGCATGTATTTCGTTGAACATTTTTTTTCGTAGAAAAATAATCTTTTTATTTGAAAATTAATCTTCTTTTAAAATGCCTCTTTTCAGTTGAAAATTCTTCTTTTTTGGTAGAAATTAATCTTCTCGGTTGAATATTAATCTTTTTGGTCAAAAATTCAATTATTCTAGTTAAGGATT
This sequence comes from Andricus quercusramuli, assembly GCA_932178445.1. Classification (NCBI taxonomy): domain Eukaryota; kingdom Metazoa; phylum Arthropoda; class Insecta; order Hymenoptera; family Cynipidae; genus Andricus; species Andricus quercusramuli. The sequence continues at coordinate 3,333 of CAKNXH010072580.1, read as the reverse complement.
TATCATTTCAGTTCAAAAATCATCTTTCTGGCTTAAAATTCAACTATTTCAGTTGAAGATTCATTGTTTTAATTGAAAACTCTTATGTTTGGTTAAAAATTAATTTTTTAGACTAAAAATGTTATGCCATTTTCGATTGAAAACAATTTTTTTTCAGTTCAAAATTCTTCAAGTATTTGGTTGAAAAATTGTTTTCTTTGGTTGAAAAGTCAATTATTTCTTAAAAAATTGTATTTTTTGGTAGAAAAATAATCTTCTTATTTGAAAATTAATCTTCTTGTTTTAAAATTCCTCTTTTTTGTTAAAAATTCAAGTGTTCCGGTTTAGTATTCATAAGTTTATTATGTATGTTGAAAATTCAATTGTTTCGTTCAAAATTATTTTTTCTTTGGGTTGAAAATAAATTTTTCTAAGTGAAAATTCTTGTATTTTGTTGAAAATGTCTCTTTTATGGCTGAATTCAACTGTTTTTTATTTGAACTTAAAATCTTAGTTTGGTTTAAATTCAAACTATTATATTTATAGTTGAGAATTCATATTTTTGGTTGAAAGTTGAACTACTTTGTTAAAGATTAGTTTTTTGGTTGAAAATTTCTCTTTTTTTATTGAAAATTCAACTATTTGGTTGATAGTTGAGCTACTTTGTTAAAAATTCAGGTTTTTTAGTAGACAATTAATTTTTAAGGTAAAAATTCAACGTTGGATGAAGTTTAATATTGTTTGTTTGAAGATTTGATAAATTGGTTGAAAATTAGCTACTTTATGAAAATTCGTATCATTTGCTTGAAAGTTCAATTATCCCGCTAAACATAATTTTTTTTTAATTAAACCTTTTGGTTAAAAATTTAACTAAAATAGTTGGATTTTTAATGGGGTCTATTAATTCAGTTCTCATTTAAGCGAAAAAACAAGAAGAGGAAACTTGAACCATTTTGTTTCAAATCCAAAATATTTCTACTTGAAATCTTAAGAGTTCAAATCGATTCATACTGAATTTAAAATGGTACCTGCATTAATTTAATTAAAAATATTTATTACCCTATTTATGCGGAAAATCACCCTATTTTTTTTGTTTTGAGATCATTTTTAACTATGAAGTATGGATTTCACAAAGATTTAAGTGATTTTACAGAATGTTGTACGCCAGATTTTAAGAGTGAACCTCTCGGATTTAGGCTTAGTTATCTTTTTTTTTTATTAAGATTTTCTGGTGTCTTCATTATTCAGACTAATCTCTTTCGCTTTGAGCAGCTACCGATCTCGAGGATTAACTCTCTTCGAATGGTTACCTCATTCAGCGATCTTGTAATTTATCGATTTTTTATCCAGAATATTGCACATATTTTGCATGATCGAGGCTGTGTCTGAGATTCGAAGTCGGTAAATTGATGTTACTTTAGGGATCATACTTAAATTACGTATCCCCTTTTTTTCTTAGTTTCCCCTTTTTTTCTGGAAATTCCCCTTTTTTTCCTATTCTCAAAAAACTTCCCCTTTTTCCCCTTTTCTCTTTAAATATACAATATTTGAAATTGTACCCATTATTGAATAATAATTAAAGTTATTATCCAATATAAAATTCGAACAGTTACAAAATATATAGTACTTTTCAAATAAGTATTAGAAGATTAACACATTTTAGTTGAAATGTACAAAGTTAAATACTCAATTAAAAATTGAATATTCCAAATTCATCAACTGCAACTTTGAATGTTCTAACTTGAGCAATATTTAATTTAATTAAATCTTTACTTGAAAATTTAACTATTGTTAAAACTTTTTTTTTCATTGAAAATTAATTTTTTTCAACTCACAATTGAAATATTCCATTTCTGTTTGAAAATTTATCATTCTCAGTCAGAAATCCAACTATTTGGTTGCAAATTTAAATTTCGTTCAAAAGTTATATTTTTTGGCGGAAAGTTGGTTGAAAATTTAACTATTTGGTTGAAAATATATTTATTTTGTGGAAAAGCTGTTTTTTCGGTTCAAAATCAAACTACTTTGTTAAAAATTCATTTTTTCAAGCTGGAAATTGCAATTTTTGAGTAAAAATAATTTTTTGTATTGAAAGCTTATATTTTTGAGTCAATAATTCAAATATATTGTAGAAAGTTCTTTTTTTTGCTCAAAAATTCAATAATTTGGTAGCAAATTTGTTTTTTCATTTTAGAATTAGTTTTTTCAAATGAAAATGTAGCAATTCCATTTTTGGTCCAAAATTGATCTTTTTCATTTTGAAAATTCAAATATTCGGTAAAAAATTTATGTAATTTGTAAAAAATTCGTCATTTTTCAGTTAAAAATTCATCATTTCAGTTAAAGTTTTTTTTGCTTGTTAAAAAATAGGTTTTTTTAACTAAAAATTTTAATTTTTGGTTGAAAATTAACTTTTTAATGGAAAATTAATTTTTTGAAACGAAAATGTAACTATTCCAATTTTGGTTAAAATCTGATGTTCTTTATTCAACAATTGAACTTTTTTGTTCAAAACTTATCTTATATTTATTTTGGTTTTTCGGAAAAAAATTTTGTCGTGAGTTAGGATTTTTGGGATTTCCTATCTTTTAAAATTTTTAATTGTAAATTTCAAAAAGACAACTGAAGATATTTACCGATTACAAATTTTGTTTCTCCACTTATTTCGGATATCGACCCACAAATTGATATCCCCCTTAACTCAAACGATTCGATTAATTTTAGTATTTTTACTTCGCTCTACTGAAGAGAGTAGTTTTAAATTTACATTGAAAGTATCCAATTTTTTAAAATAAATTCATTAATGGCAAAAATAATTGAAATTTTTTTTTCAAATATAACGTTTTTAATAAAAAGATTGTTTCTTCTTTTGTTTAAAATTCCTATTTTGTTGCTAATAAGTCAACAGTAATCTTTATTGGATGCAAAACATTGTTTCTGAGAATTCGTCTTTTTAATTTAAAAGTACATTTTTTTTTTAGTTGAAATATTGCATCTTTCTTGGACAAAAGTCAACTATTTCGTCTAAAATGGTATTCTGTTGTAGAAAAATAATTTTTTATATGAAAATTAATCTTCCTGTTTTAAAATACCTCTTTTTGGTTAAAAATGCAAGTGTTCCAGTTTAGTATTCATCATTTTAGTTAAAAAATTATCTTCCTCGTTTAAAATTAAACTATTTCAGTTAAAGATTCATGTATTTTGTTAAAAAATGTTTGTTTTTTTTTGTAAAAAAATAACTGAATTTAAAATAATAAAATTAACCAATTACAGAAGAACAGGAATCAATAAAAACCGTAAAGTCGATTTTTTTGGTCCTAAGGCTGGTTTCTTCGTCCCACGTCACATATTACC
>CAKNXH010072579.1:0-25649 GCA_932178445.1 Andricus quercusramuli | reverse complement strand
ACTACAGGTAGGCTAACCCACCTACCCCTGGGAACAGCGAGTTTAGTAAACTATTTTTTAAAAATAATTACATTCGACGCCACAAGCGTGGTGCCATGTACCATGCGTAGGGATGCATGGGTCTGGTTCAGGGATATGAAATTTAATTTTTTTTGTGGGGCTGTGTTATTGAATAATAATTAAAGTAATTATAGCAAAAACATGTTTTTTTTTGGATTGAGGCATATGCACACACTCAAAAAAATAGTTGAATATGTCGAACCTGAAATTTATTCAGCTTCAAACATTTTATTATTTTGCTTCTTCGGAAAAAAAACTTTTGTCGTGATTTAGAATTTTTGGGATTTCATATTTTCTGTGATTTTGTGAAAGTTATATAACATCACAAAAAAAATGTTTCCTTTGAATAAAAAATATAAACATATTCCTTTGATTTAACCTGGAGAAGTTTCACGTTCGAATCAGCCTAAACAACATGTTTTTGTACATTTTCAACAAATTTTAAATGAAGATTTTTAAAAATTTTAAATTTTAAATCGCATATTTAAAAAAAAAAGAACAGAAGATATTAACCAATTTAAAAATTTTTCTATACTTGTTTTGAGTGTCGGACCACAAATTGTTATTCCTCAGCTCAAACGATCTTGGAAAAAATATTTATGAGAACTATGTTAAGCATATGGAAATTGTGTATGCAATTAATTATTTTTTTTCTCGGATTTTTTTATATCACTGTGAATGGATTTCCAACGAGCTAAGATATCCAATTTTTCAAAATAAATTCTTTAGTGGCAGAAATCATTGAAAAATCCTTAAAAATTATTTAAAAATATAACATTTGTTATAAAAAGATTGTTATATGCTTTTCTACGTATAAAAATAAATGTTTAATCTTTCCCCTGTTTTCCCCTTTTTTGAGCTCCTTTTGCGCTATGATCCCTGAAAACACCACTTATTTCTACAATACATTCCAGTCTAAGAACTCTATCTAAAATATTATATCAAAAAATGATTTCAGGGTGCATAGTCTTCCCGTTTTTTTTTAGTTTCCCCTTTTTTCTCGAAATTCCCCTTTTTTCCCCTAATCTCAAAAAATTCCCCTTTTTCCCCTTTTCTCTTTAAATATACGATATTTGAAATAGTACCCATTATTGAATAATAATTGAAGCAATTATAGCACTTGGATAAATGATTTATTAATAAATAAGGTACGCGTTTGAAGTGCTGATCATTAAAAATACTCTTTAAAAAAATTTAAATTTTAAAGCAAGTTGAAAATGTGAAAACTGGAGACAGAAATTATTATCCAATATAAAATTGGAACAGTTATAAAATATATAATACTCCTCAAATATGTATTAGAAGATTAACACATTTCAGTTGAAATGTGCAAAGTTAAATACCTAATTAAAAAATGGAATATTCTAAATTCATCAACTGCAATTTTAAATTTTCTAACTTGAGCAATATTTAATTTTTATAAAATCTTTGCTTGAAAATTTAACTATTGTTGAAAGATTTTTTTTTCGTTGAAAATTGATTTTTTAAACCCACAATTAAGCTGTTCAATTTGTGTTTGAAAATTGATCTTTTTTAGTCGGAAATTCAAGTATTTGGTTGCGAGTTCATGAATTTTTTTCGAAAGTTAAATTTCTTGGCAGAAAATTGGTTAAAAATTTAGCTATTTGGTTGAAAATATATTTATTTTGTTGAAAAGCTGTTTTTTCGGTTCAAAATCGAACTACTTTGTTGAAAATCCATTTTTTCAAGCTGAAAATTTCAATTTTTAATTCAAAAATATTTTTTGTATTGGAAGTTTATATTTTTGAGTTCAAAATTCAACCATATTGTAGAAAGGTCTTTTCTTCTGCTGAAAAATTCAATAATTTGGTAAAAAATTGTTTTTTTTTTTCATTTGAAAATTAGTTTCTTGGAATGAAAATGTAGCAATTCGATTTTTGGTTCAAAGTTGATCTTTTTCATTTTGAAAATTTATGTAATTTGTTAAAAATTCGTCTTTTTTATAGAAAATTAATCTGCTTGCTCTAAAATTCGACATTTTGAATGCAGCTTTTTTCTTTATTGACTACAAAATCTTTTTTGGTTGAAAACTCAACTCATGTTCAAAATTAAAATTTTCTGAAAAATAGAAAATTTGTATTTTCTCCCAAAAATTTTAACAGTTTGGTAGAAAATTCAACTAATTGGTCAAATTTTGAACTACTTTGTTGAAAATGCATTTGTTGGTTAAAAATTCATAATTTTAGTTAACGTTTTTTTTTCTTCGTTAAAAACTATGTTTTTCAACTAAAAATTTCACTTTTTTGTTGAAAATTAACTTTTCAATTGAAAATTCATATTTTAATGTTGAAAAAAAAAACTGTATTGTAGAAAATTCTTCTTTCAGGCTTCAAAATTCAACAATTTGGAAGAAAATTCAGTTTTTGGAATTAAAAATTAGTTTTTCGAAACGAAAATGTAAATATTCGATTTTTTTGTTAAAAACTGATGTTCTTAATTCAACAAATCAACTATTTCGTTCAAAAATGATCTTATTTGTTGAAAATTTAAAATTGCGATATTTAAAAATAAATTTTTCGCTCAGTTACAATTTTTTTGAAAATGTGCAAAAACATGTTTGTTTTGGATTGAGTCATATGAACACATTTTAAAAAAAGTTGAATAGGTCGAACCTGAAATTTAATCAGCTTTAACCAAAGAAACCTTTTTTTATTTTGGTTTTTTCCTTTGGTTCAACCCGACTTTATTTCAGGTTCGAATCAATCCAAAAAACATGTTTTTGTATATTTTCGAAAAACTTTAAATAAGCCAAATTTATTTTTAATTAAAAAATTTTTTTAAATTGTAAGTTTGAAAAAAGAGAACAGAAGATAATAAATGATTTCAAAATTATAGTAAGGATGAAATGACAAATCTTGGAAAGAAATATTTATGAGAGCGATGTTAAACGTATCAAAATTGTGTATTTAACTGATTTTATTTTTTCCCACTATTTTTCATATCACTCTGGATGGATTTCCAATGATCTAAGTATATCCAATTTTTAACCCGTTAACCACACACTTCCGAAAAATAACGTGAACCACACACATGGGTCCAGCGGACCCGAGCATGAAAAACGTTAGTAAATCTTTTATGTATGCATATAATGACTTCAAAATTTTTTGACATATACGTTAAACATTGTTCAAATGAGCTGCATAATAATCATTGTCAATTTTAATTTTCTAAGAATCGAAAAAATCGTCAAACAAAAAATAAGGAAAAATGGATTTTTTTTCTTCAAAAGTTCATAACTTTTTTAGTCTTAATATTTTCACTTACAATTTTAACTGGAAGCGTATTAAATACTATAGTTTATGATAAAAATAATTTCATAAGGGTTCCATGAAAAAAAGGTACATATTTATTTTGAACTTTGCGCAGATGAACACCTGGCTGCTACTAAACATTTCGGCGGGATCCGGAAACTATGCAAGCCTACTCTAGTACCCTCAAACTATAACAAATGGCACTGACATCAGCGTTTGAACACGATCGTTAGACGGTACATCAACTCAAAGTTGGACCGGGTCTCGTGGACCCAGAGTGTGGTTAACGGGTTAAAAAAATCTTTAATGACAGAAATAATTGAAAAATCATCGAAAATTATTCAAAAATGTAACATTTCTTACAAAATGATTGTTTGTTCTTTTCGACATATGAAAATGAATGTTTAATCTTTCCCCTATTTTCCCCCTTTTCGTGAGAAAATCACCCTATTTCCCCTTTTTTGAGCTCCTTTTGCGATGTGATCCCTGTGATATGTACTCAAATAAAAAGTCCATTATTCTCTGATTGAAACATCCATTCCAGATGAAAAATTCATGATTCTCCATATCTCAATGGTAAAAAAAATCATGCGATGTCGAAGTGTAACAAAAATTGAAAGCTGCTGTCAACTACCTTTTGAGTAACTACTTTTTGTGTCCACTTCCAGAATTGATATTGCCAGACTCGAGGTGTCATGTTGGCAAAAAACCCCATAGAAATGGGACCAATGGCACCATCCTCGAGAAGAAAGCGAATAATAACAGTCCTCGCGTGTAACCATGAAATGCAGCCGAATAATTACAGGACCAACTAATCAAAATCAATCGGACTGGGTGTCGAGCAAGCCTGGCGGCAAACCCAAAAGGGCCAGTGCCATGGAAAAATAAAATAGACACTTAGACACCTAGAAAGCTACCAGTTACATTTGAAATTGAAAAAAATTGAAAATGACTCCTCGCGTGCGTGCCACTTAATGAGAAGTATCCTTATTCCTTACCCGAGCAAAATCGCTGAAAATCGCTCACGGATTCAGACTCTCGACCGTAATCTGAAACACTTTGTGCTTTTTTCCTAGTATTCTTGTTGGCCTCTCGTGCCATTTATTTCCAAAACCAGCGACCCCGGCGGACTGCTTCACGCTTCGGGATATTTAATGCCTTCTTAGAAGAACTGCAGAAAATCAGCTCAAGTCTCTATAATTTGCTCAGCAAAAAAATAATTCTCAAGAACGCTTCATACATTGCATAGATGCAAGGTGTTAATCATAGTCCTTTTCGAATTTTTAATCCCTTCTGCGAATTTGAACTGCATTTTGGATCGCTGAATATCTTCGAGAAGGCGGTTTCTCGTTTTTCAAACTATTTTTGAGCAGTTAGAGAATTACAAATTGATTGGTGGATTTAGCTTACATTTCAATTCTGTTATTATTTTTATTATTACTAGACTATCACGTGCCCGCGCAAGTGCGCGCTCACTTTTGTGTTCATGTTTCTCCCTTACTCGATTTTCGAAACACTATTTATTCGTTCAAATTTATTGACCAACCAAATTCTTGATTTCATAACACAAAAAGCATTGAAGTATCATTTTCATTGAATCATTGAAATAATTTTTACTTCAGATTAACTAAAATATATGTGCACATAATTTCGAAATGAAAATTCAGATACTCATTTCACAACATCCCAAAATTTAAAAAAATATATAATTGGAATAGAGGTATTTCAAATGTCAATAAACTGTTATTGTAATCAATTTATGTACTTAATTGAAACAAATAATTTTTTACATCGAACTCTCATTTTTCACAATTTAAATTATCAATAACCTTTCAAATTAATTCCAGAAAATGTTAATTCATTACTACCTTTTCAAACTTATTAAAAAATATCTAAAATATATGTACCTATAATCTTGAAAATTGAATTCAGATAGTCATTTCACAACGTCACAAGCATTTGAAAAGATTATATAATTGCAATAGAGGTATTTCAAAGAAAAAGTAAACTTTTATTATAAAAATAATAACCCATATTCAATAACATAACCTTCAAGTAAATAATCAATTTATGTTACTTACTTGAAAAAATGTAAATTCAATTTTTATTCAATTTGAAGTTAACCAAATTAATCGGCCAATAATTAATGAAACTATTCACAACATAAAAAGCATTAAACTGGTAATCACTGGAACATTAGAATAATTTTACTCCATATTTTTTGAACATGAAATTTCATTTCTAAAAATCTGAATTATTAACCACTTTTTATAATAATTTTCGAAATAATTCAAATATAGTATTTAGATTTGATTTTGAAAATCGAATTCAGATACTCATTTAAGCACTAATCTATAATTTTCATTGGTACGTCCAAATAATTTTTACCTTTATATTTTTTTTTCAAATTTGAACTCTCATTTCTGACAATTTGAATTGCCAATAGCTTTTTAAACTAATTCAAGGAAATGTAAATTTTAATAGAATCAGTGAATAATGATTTAATTAGTTCACGAACTGAGGCTATTTTTTCATTTATCTAATCTAATCGAGTAGACTATAGTGCATACAATAATATCGGCCGAAATATAACACGCATATCATGATAATGAAGAACATCTCCGACTGGATTAGAAATGTAGAAAAATTAATGAAATACATTTTATTATACCTCGTGTATTGCGAAAGTCACATAAAACAACCAAAGATATATTATGTTTAATAAAAACTTACTTGAAAGTAATAGTAGAAATGAATAAATCGAAATCATTATCGGCGATCGATAAAATGAGAAATCTACTGTTTTACTTCTGTTGGTTTTGATTTTAAATATATAGAGGTCACCCTATGACTTAGTATGACTAACACGAAATCTTTCTCCATAAAATTACGACTTTTCATCTATAGGATTATTATTTTAGGCTGGTCCATATAAGTCCCTTAGAACTGAGGTATAACCTACTGTAGAGTAGAACAGGGCGAGGCAGCCACGACGTCACATTTTGGAGTGCAAGCACTTGTTCGAAATGATATCAAATTGTGTGGTGTCATTAGAAAGCTTGATTCTTTGGCTATAAAATTGCCTCGTGGCATTTTGACGTAGATTGCCTATTACAGTTTCTGCAACCGTTTTCCAGAGACGCTATGCTTTTGCTCAACTGTAAAAATGTGGGGCGAGGCAGCCAACCATATATAATACAAAGACGTATAATAATGTATGAGTACTTTATTATGTTCAAGATGATATATAAGAATAAAAAACAAAGTTAAATGTCTCCTCTGACATTTAATGGAACTCAAAAGAGAAAACAAAAAAAAAATTGGAAAAAATCGGAAAAATTGATATGTCATCCTCGTTGCTGCTGTCCGAGGTTTCATAAGGACAACTTCTTCGGGCGGCCTCGTCGAGGGCCGCCACAAGCAATTCACTTTTTAGCCTTTTTAGTATAATCTGCCGTTTGTTGGCTGCCTCGCCCCACACGTGCTTTTTTCCAAAAAAATTGCACACAAAAAAAGTATTTTGAATATTTAAAAACCAACCATTCCATCGTGTTGAGCACCAAATTCTGCTGCGGAAAATACTCACTTAAATTTTTTACACAATCTATACACGAAGGATGAACAAACATAAATCATGAAAATGTTCCTTCTGCTAGTTTTTCACAAATGATGCTGATTTTTGCAAATTGCGACAGTCACGATACTCAAATTTCGGCAAGTACAGCGGACTAACCTAACCGACCTTACATTACAAAGACGCGCGATTTCAATTAACGCTGTGGGAATAAAAAGGAATTGGCTGCCTCGCCCCACTGGCTGCCTCGCCCCATTGGTTGCCTCGCCCCACTGGCTGCCTCGCCCTGATCTACTCCACTATACCTTTATTTTGAAAAGCCTCACTCACTGCCAGCCCTATCCCTAAATTCTTCCTTTTTTGGTTAAAAATTTAACTTTTTTCGTATAATATTAACATTTTGTTTAAAATTCATATATCGTTGTTGATAAATCAATTGCAATCTTTCTTGGATGAGAAATATTTTTTCTGAAAATTTGTCTTTTCAATTTAAAAGTTCATCTTTTTTTTAGTAGATATATTGCATATTTTTGGATAAAAATGCAACTGTTTTGTTGAAAATTCAACTATTTCCTAGAAAATTTACTTTTTGTTTAAAATTTGTATTTTTCTGTAGGAAAGTCTATTGAAATCCTTTTAGATGAAAATTCAACTCTTTTTTTGAAAATTTGTCTCCTCAGTTTAAAAATCACCTGTTTTACATGAATTTGAATTTTTCTTCACAAAAACGTAACTGTTTGGTGGAAAATGTAACAATCTCGTTAAAAATTCATATTTTTTGGTTGAAAATTGCGCTGTTTTATTGAAAATTTAACTGTTTCGTAGAAAATTTAATTTTTGTTTTAAATTAAATTAAATTTTAAATTAATTAAAGTTTAAATTAAATTAAGTTTTAAATTAAATTTAATACTTTGGTGTTATAAAGAGAATTGAAATCTTTTCTGGATGATTATTCAACAATTAAAAATTTTTTTTTTTATTAAAAATTCATCTTTTTCAAGAGAAATTTGAAATTTTAGGATCAAAATGCAACTGTTTTTTATAATATAAAACTGTTTTGTTGAAAAGTGATACTTTTGGTTGAACATTCTACTATTCTGTTGAAAATTTAAATATTTCGTAGAAAATTTACTTTTTGTTCAAAAACTATATTTTGGTGGTAAACCATGAATTGAAAGCTTTTCTGGATGAAAGTTCAACTTAAAAAAATGGCCTTTTTGATTAAAAATTCACATGTTTTAGCACAAATTTCATCTTTCTTGGATAAAAATTCAACTATTCGGTAGAGAATTTAACTATTTCGTTAAAAATTCATCCCTTTTAGTTGGAAAAATTCGTCTTTTAATGAAAAATTCAATTTTGTTCGTAGAAACTTTCTTTCTTTGAAAAATTCATATTTCGATCTTGAAAAATCAACTGGAATATTTTCTGGATGAAAATTCCACTATTTTTTTCAAAATTTGTTTTTTTTTTAAATAAAAATTCATCTGTTTTTAAAGAATTAAATCTTTTTTGGATAAAAATGAAACTATTGGGTAGAGAATTCAACAGTATTGTTAAAAAGTCATCCTTCTTGGGTAAAAATTCGTCTTTTCAGATTGAAAATGACTTTTTTTCGTATAAACTTTTTTTGGTTAAAAATTATTCTTCTTTGCTTGAGTATTCAACTATTTTGTTTGAAAGATTTGGTTGAATCACTACTTTAAGAAATCATTTTTTTAAAGAGTTTTATTTTCAGTTGAGAATTCATCTCTTTGGTTGAAACTTGAACTATTTTGTTGAAAATTAATTTTTTCAAATTAAAAATTCCACTACTTGGGTGTAAAAGTCTTTTTTTGGTTTAAAATTAATTTTTCAACTGAAAATGTAATTTTTCCATTTTCTTAAGATTGATCTTTTTTAGTTGCAAATTCTCCTTTTTTGGTAAAAAAAAAAATTGTCTTGATAACTATTTTGTTACAAATTCATCTTTTTGGTTATAATAGAAATAGTACGAAATTCGTTGTGTTTTTTTTTAATGTTAGATTCAACTATTTTAGAAGAAAATTTAACTCTTTGTTTAAAAATTAAACTATTTATGTAAAAAATAACCTAATTGGTAGAAAATCATTCCCTTTTTTTTAATTCAGGTTTCTGTTAAACGTTTATCGTTTTTATTTGAAAATTCATTTATTTGATTGAAAATTGATCGAAAATCCATGTATTCCATTGAAAGTTCGTGTTTTTTGGTATAAATTTATTTTTCGTCGAAAATTCATCTTTTTGGTTAAAAAAGTTAAATCTTTTGTCGTTTCAATGTTGAACAACTTTGTGAAAAATCAATTTTTTCATGATATTCTACTGAAAATTCGTGTCTTTTGATATAAATTTATTCTTCTTAGTTCAAAATTCATATTTATCGTTGAAAATTCATCTCTTTGTTAAAAAAATTTAACTTTTTTGTTGAAAATTCGTATTTTTTCATTGCATTTAATTGTTTTTGGTATAAAATAAAATCTTTTTCGATTGAAAAATCATCATTTACACTTCTCGTTGAGAATTCATCTTTTTTATTCCAAAATTCAATACGTTTTTCAAAGTTGAACTAATTTATTAAAATGCAATTTTTTTGAAAAAGATTCATCATTTCAGTCGAAAATTCATCTTTTTATTTAAAACTAAATATTTTCAAGCTATTTTAGTAGAAAATGTAATTAATGGGTTGAAAATTCAACAATTTATTTGAAACATTAACTAATTGGTAGAAAATAAACTTTTTTCTTGAAAATTCATAGTTTCGGCTGGGAAGTTTATCTATTTTTTTGAAAACTAGTCTTTTTCGGTACAAAATTAATTTTCTTTTTGAAAAATTTATCTCCTTGGCTGTGGATTTATTTTGTTAAAAATTAGCCTTTTATTGTTCAATTTAACTGGTAGAAAATTCGTTTTTTTGTTTGTCAGAAATCAGTTTTGTCAACAAAGAATGTAATTATTCCATTTCTGGTTGAAAATTCATATTTTTAATGGCAATTGATTTTTTATAGTTGAGAATTAAACTATTTTGTTGAAAATTCGTCTTTTTGGATGAACGCATTTGCTACTATTTTTAATTGATATATTTTTTTTTGGTAGAAATATTAAATATTACATGCATTATGTTAAAAATTGGCTTTTTTTGTAGAAAATTAAATTTCCTGCTAAAATATGAATTTGAACTACTTTAGACAAATTAATTTCTTTTGGTTAAAGATTCATAATTTTAGTTGAAAATTCATATTTTCGGGTCGAAGATTGAACAATTTTGTAGAAAATTCTACAATTCGGTAGAAAATTAAAGTAATTAGTTGAAAATTAAATTTTTGTTCAAAATTCCAACTATGTCGTTCAAAATTCAACTGTTTTCATGAAAATTTTACTTTTCGATGTATAATAGACTTTTTTGTTAAAAAATCATATTTTCATGTTGAAAATTCAACTGTTTCGTAGATAATTCATCTTCTTGGTTTCAGAATTTCACAATATTATTGAAAATTTGTGTACTTTGTTGAAAATTTGCCTTTTCTTGTAGAAAATTAAAATTCTTGGTAAAATATTCATTTTTTTGGTTGATAATTTAATTATTTGATAAAAAATTTAACTATTCGGTTAAAAATTTAACTTGATTAATAAATTAATTTATTTTGTTGAGGTTTAAGCTATTGGAAAAAGCCGTCGTTTTTGTTTAAATTCAACTGGTTGAAAATTATTTTTTTTTCTAAAAAATTAAGTTTTTATCCGAAAATTTAACTTTTTCATATTTGGTAGCAAGTTTATCCTTTTCAAGTTAAAAATTCAAATGTTTGATAGAAAAATTGACTATTTTGTGAAAAATTCATTTTTAAAACTGAAAATATTACAATTCCATTTTTGGTTAAAAAAATATATTTTTTAGCTGAAAATCTATCAATTTGGCTTACTATTCATCGTTTTTTATTCAATATTTATCTATTTGTTTTTTGGTAGTCTTTTGGTAGAAGATTAATCTTTTATGTTAAAAAAGTAATCTTTCTTGATTAAAAATTAACTTTTTTGTTGAAAGCTAAACTGTCATAAAAAAAGTTATCTGTTTGGCTAGAAAATGGAACTATTATTCATTGTTTAAGAATTGATTTTTTGTTCTTGAAAAATCGTCTTTTTGAGTTGAAAGTATATCTATTTTGGTAGAAAATTTTGGTTGATTAGAAAATTTATCTACTCAGTTAAAATTGCAATATGTTTCGACTTAAAAGCTTAGGAATTTAGTTGTTTTATATTGATTTCAATATGGTATTTGAATTAATTTTATTCGAAAGAATTTATTATCCTATTTTTCCCCTATTTTTGTGAAAAATCACCCTATTTCTCCTTTTTTGAGAGAATTTTGGGCCACGATACTTTTTAAGGGGGGGGGGGGGTCAAATCACTGTATGAATTTAATCACAATTATTGATAATCAGCGGCTGCATCCGACTTTATTAAAAGTACTGGACGTTTGGCCAGGGGAGAGGAAAACTGTAGAAAACCAACAACATTTACCTCACTTCCTCTCTTCTGATTTCCCATAATTTCCCACTCCTCATTTTCCCTACTCCATCCTCATTTCCCCTTACTCCCCTACATCACCTTTTCTATTTTCCCCTGCTTCCCCTATTTTTCCTCTCCTCATTTCCTCAAACTTACCCTCACTCCAGCCACGTTACCACATATTATTTTTATACGCTTCTTCTACTTCCTGAAACTCAATTCCACTCATTTCCCCTACTTCCCCTCCCCTAACTTCTCCTCTCCTAACTTCTCCTCCCCTAACTTCCTTACCCTCATTTCCCCACGCTTTCCCTACTTCTTTCCTAATTTCTCCTCCTGGGAAAAGAGTAATACGGACGGGCGGACGAAACGTCTGATGAAACTTCAAGTCTTCTCAGTGATGCATTCGAGACGATTTCGAGAAAATTCGAGATTTTCTTGAAACATGCTCAGGTGAACTCAAAGCTTCATGGAGATCGAGAATCTCGAATACAAAATTTCGAGACTCTCGACTCTAGACTCTCGACTCGAGATCTCGAAATTTTTTATTCGAGATTCTCGATCTCCATAAAGTTTTGAGTTCACCTGAACATGTTTCAAGAAAATCTCGAATTTTCTCGAAATCGTCTCGTATGCATCACTAAATCTTCTTCATCAGTTACTGACCCCAAAGAGCTAGAAAGGCAACAAAGTAGAATTTAAAAAAACTTCGTGGAGCGCTAGAAGTCTTAGTGGAATGACAAGACAGACCCAGATTTCAAGTAGGATTCTCCGTACGATATGAAATTGCGCAATTGTGCAATTGTACAATTGTGCAGTACCTATGGTTGGAAGATAGACATTGATTGGTGGGTAACGGTGACCTTGAAGAAAACTCGCGACTTCGTGACCCTCGTAACCCTGAACCTTCTTCGACGACAATACAAAGTTCACGGTGATTCGCGATCGCCTCCTGTGTCCCGCACGCAATGACCCCAAGACTTCCTGAGGACAATCCGAGAAGGAAATTCACCTAACGGGAGTGAGCATCAGCATATAATCATTCACTACTTTAATACAATTCTGCAAATTTTAACCTAAAAATTACTACAATTTTATTTAGATAAAATTTCCTAACAATTTTCATAAATATTTTCTTATTTAAATATTCAAGAACACTTCAAAGTAAAAACAAATAAACTCAACTCCCGATATAAGACCCATTTTTAGACATGGCTTGCTTTGGTCTTGATCCTAAATCAGGGGAATGCAAACTTAAATAGGCAGGGCTGCATGAATCATTTCTGGTGGATTCGGACGCATGACGCTACCTGATGCAACTGATGCGTTGAGAGTGCGGTCCGCGAGCTGTTTGTCACGCTTGACTGAGCACATCTTCTCTTTTGGCCCCGCGGCTCCTCTTATCACAAAACTGAAAAGCCATCAGTTCTAGAAATATCGTAAACCGAAGGTTCTTATATCGGGAGTTGAGTGTACTTGAGGTCAAGTCGTGATGTCTCTATGATGTCACGTTCTACCGATCTTCCCATTTTTGTTCCTCAAATTCTAAAAGAAAAGATGAATTTTCGATCCAGGGAGACGAATTTTCTATCCAGAAAGACAAATTTTCAACAAAGCAGTTGAATTTTCGAAAAAAACTGAGTTTTAGAAAAAAAGTTGAATATTCAATCTGAAAAGATGAATTATCAACAAAATAGTCGAACTTTTGAGCAAAAAGTTAATTAAAAAAAAAAAATATTGCTCACTTTTTAACCAAGTAGTTTAATTTTTCACAAAATAATTGAATTTGCAACAGATCAATTTTTTAACTAAAATGATGAATTTTTACCCAAAAAGTTAATTTTCAACAGAATTGTTGAATTTTTTTACAAAACAGTTGAATTTTTGACCCGAAAATACAAATTTCCATCAAGAAGTTAATATTTAACTAAACAATTGAATTTTAAACTAAAAACTATCCATCTTCAACCAAAAATAGAATAGTTGATTTTACAATTGAAAAAGTTTATTTTCATAAAAAAACAACAATTTTCAACAAACTAATTGAATTTTCAACCAAGGATATAGTTCTTCCAATAATGAAGTAAATTTTTAACTTTTGAACTAATTAGTTGGATTTTCACATAAAAATGATCCATTAAAAAAAACGAACTTTGAACCAATTAGTTAAATCTTTAAACAACAAAATGATTGTTTAAAAAAATCGAATAATCTGAATATGCTTGATTCTATAAGCATGAAACGTTCCAAAGCTAATAATAAATTTCGAGGTTTGAAATTCAAAAAATGTTTTTTTGAACGTTCCCCTTTACAAATTCTCAATTTTTAAAATTAGTTCTTGGAGTTTGAATGAAAATTTGTCTTTTTAGCTCAAATATTCAACTATTTGGTTAAAAATGGAACTATTTTGAAAATTTAATTATCACTCTACGAAGAAACCTGTACGGGATCCTTCAAAGGTTAGCTTGCATGTAGGTAACGTTTCTAGAACAATTCTAGAACTCAGTTACAAGTGTTATGTAACAATTCTGTAACATTTCTGGAATGCTGTATGAACCGATATGTAACATTTCTAGAAAAATTCTAGAACTCCATTTCAAATGTTGTGTATCAAATCTGTAACAGAACTAGAACGCTGTGATAACCGATCTGTAACATTTCTAGAACAATTCTAGATTTCAATTACAAATTTTATGTAGCAAATTTGTAACATAGTTCTAGCACGTTGACATAAGACTGTTATAGAACAATTCTAGAAGAAACATGGAACAAATGTTACAGAACTTCTGTGATTGGTCAGTTCTAGAATAGATACGTAACAATTGTCCTGGAACAGATAATAATTTTTGTTCTTAATTTGTTCTAGAATACACACATAACAGGGTTCTAGAACTTCGATTTAACACAATCACGACACGGTTCTAGATCAAACTGGGATAAAATGTTATAGAACGTCTGTGATTGGTCAGTTCTAGAACAATTACGTAACCAGTTTTCTGGAAGTTAATTATCTTTATTCCTAATCCATTCTAGAACACACTTGTAACAGGGTTCTAGAACTTCGATGTAACACTGTTACGGCACAGTTCCAGAACAAACTTGGAAAAATGTTATAGAACGTCTGAGATCAGTTTGTCGTAGAACAATCCCATAGCACCTGTTACAGAAGTCTTGTCACCTAGTTCTAGAACTGTTCTTCCACAATTTAGACACAGTATTCTAGAACATTCTCACCTTTTTTTCTCGAACAGTACTGTCACAATTTTGTCACAGTGTTCTAGAACACTGTTACCTTCCTGTTCTAGAACAGTTCTTTCACCATCTTGTAACAACTGTTATGAAACCGTTTTTTTTTCATTTAGAACAGTTACAGAACGTGTTTGCTGTATTTGCAGGATAATTTACAATTTCTTTTACCAATTTCCCATACAGGAACCGTCAAGATTACCTGTAGAGGTCCGTGTGCAGCTTCGGATCCAGAAACATGTCCATGATCCTCCGAGGTTCCTGTACAGGAATTTTCACCTGGGTGTACCCTCAAAGCTTCAAAATCCCATAGAAATTGTAATGTTGACATCAGCGCCCTAAACTCTGCCGCGTCTTTCCATTTTGTTTCTTCGAGATGGAGCCTTGTCATTTGGACACGTTCGTTTGAATATCCATTTATCTCCCTGTAGTTTCTAGACGACCCTTTATGATGATAAGTGAAATTTAACACGCAATTTGTATTCGGAGATTGAATTATAGGATTGTAGGGTTAGAGAGAAAAGGATGCGATTTTCGATTTTTGTTGCTATAGTTTTAAGTACTTCAAATCCAGGATTCTCCAGTGGGTAACTTTTGTTTGTATTTTTTTCAACTCTGAGCGAGGGATGGGGCATAACAGTTGCTTCGGGGCATTTTGTCTTTTAGAGCGAACGGCACCGCCATCGGCATATGTGGCTCGCGTGCATCCCTTGCAAGGGACCAACCCAACCGATCTGCGTATAACAGGTGCAGCTGCAGAGGAAACGGTCGTTAGCCCTGCAGGCCCATATACGTCTATTATGATTTTTCGTAATAGTTTCTTACGTTTCAAACATACCCATCAATTGTTTCGTCGCACGCTCTCAACGAGACGAAGGAACATATGGAAATACTATCCATTATTCCATCTTCCTATCTCTTATTTTCTGTTGTAGATTTCATATATTATTTTATTTATATTCACAATTTAATTTACAACTAGCAACTAGTGACGCATTCGAGACGATTTCGAGAAAATTCGAGATTTTCTTGAAACATGTTTAGGTGAACTCAAAACTTCATGGAGATCGAGAATCTCGAATAAAAAGTTTCGAGATTCTCGATTCGAGGTCTCGAAAATTTTTATTCGAGACTCTCGATCTCCATGAAGTTTTGAGTTCACCTATGGTTTTTTCTTGCCCTCAAACAACGATTTCGACATCTTGGATGTTTCCGTCTAACATCTCGATGTTGCTAGTAGTGACGCATTCGAGACGATTTCGAGAAAATTCGAGATTTTCGTGAAACATGTTTAGGTGAACTCAAAACTTCATGGAGATCAAGAATCTCTAATAAAAAGGACTCTGGATCTCCATGAAGTTTTGAGTTCGCCTTTTCTTGCCCTGAAACAACGATTTTGACATCTTGGATGTTTCCGTCTAACATCTCGATGTTGCTAGTAGTGACGCATTCGAGACGATTTCGAGAAAATTCTAGTTTTTCTTGAAACATGTTTAGGTGAACTCAAAACTTCATGAAGTGCGAGAATCTCGAATAAAAAGTTTCGTGATTCTCGATTCGAGATCTCGAAATTTTTTATTCGAGACTCTCGATCTCCATGAAGTTTTGAGTTCGCCTTTTCTTGCACTCAAACAACGATTTTGACATCTTGAATGTTTCCGTCTAACATCTCGATGTAGCTAGTAGTGACGCATTCGAGACGATTTCGAGAAAATTCGAGACTTTCTTGAAACATGTTTAGGTGAACTCTATGTTTTGTATCGTATGTAAACTTGAGGAGGAATGATGATTACAGGGTGGCTATTCGGCGGAGATTTCAAATTCCCGGTCATTTTCCTGTTTTTCCCGGTCAACCCTGGCGAAAGTATCGGATAGGAATTCCTTCCGAATCAATCCGAAGTCATCCGAATCATTCGGAATCTGCATCCGAAGCAATCCGAGTTAATACGAACCAATCCGAAAAAAGTTTTACGTTTCGTTCGATCAAAAGCGGTGAAAAATTAATCCTATTCAATCCGGTTCAATCCGAATAAATCCGAACCATATTTTCAATCCAAATGAATCCGAACTCAGATTGACCTAAAACGATTTTCAATCCAAATTAATCCAGTTCAATCCGAATGCGGATTCATTCGGATTCATTCAAATTGAAAATTCAGTGTATATTAATGCGAGTTCGGATTCATTTGGATTGAAACTTTGGTTCGGATTGGTTCGTTTTGGAGTTCGGATTGAACCGGATTGAGTCGGATTAATTTTTAAACGATTTGGGTCAAACGAAATGTAGAATTTTTCGGATTGGTTTGAATTGACTCGGATTGGTTCGGATACAGATTCGGAATGATTCGGATTGGTTCGGAAGGAATTCCTATCCGATACTTTCGCCAGGAAAGTTTTTCAATTTTCCTGGTCAATTAAAAGTAAAATATTCATATTTTCTGCTAAACACAAACATTTATTTTAATTCTTGACGTTCATTCTGAACACCATTTCACACAACAGAGCAAAAAATTGCAAAATAAATTAATTTTGAAATAAATATTTAAAATTTGCACTCAAAAATATCAATTTTGAACAAAAAATGGAATAGTTGAACATTTAGTTAAAAAATTAAATTTTAACCAAAAATAAAGGATCTTTAACGAAATAGTTCAATTTTCAACATAAGTGAAGAATTTTGTACTAAAATGATGAATCTTCAACTGGAATAGTTGAATTTTAAACTTTTGAAAAAATAGTTACATTTTCAAAGAAAGTGATAAATTTCCAACTGAAATTGTAAATCTTTACCTGGAATAATTGCATTTTTAGCCAGAAAGATGAATTACCAACTAAAGTGATAAATATTTAACTACAATAGTTGAATTTTCTACCAAAGAGATGAATTTTCGATCAAAAAGATTAACTTCTACCATAAAAGATGAGTTTTCAACTAAAAAAATAATTTTTCGATAAAAAATTGAATAATTAAAGTTTTAGTCAAAAAATGGATATTCAAGCAAAGAGATAAATATTTATCTAAAATTATGATATGATATTCAACTGAAATAATAGTTAGATTTTCCGTTTGAAATTCAAAATAATTTTCAATAAAAAAAGAAACAACTTTTCAACAAAATAGTTAAATTTTCGGCAAAACTACAATTATGAATCTTCAACCAACAAAAGTAATCTTCAACACAAGAGTTTAACTTTCAACCAGGTAATTTTATTTCCAACCTAAAAGATGAAATTTCAACTTAAATATTAAATATTTAACTGGAACACTTGAATTTTCAACCGAAAAGAAGAGCTTTCAAACAAGAATATGCAAACAAAAAATTTTTCAAACAATTTAAATTGGTTTAAGCATCTACAAGCATTCATAATAAATAAATTTGTACTGAAAAATATTAAAATTGGTCGAACATTCAGTGAGATAAAATGTTTCTCCTGCTTTTTTTCAAACTGAAATTGTTTAAACAATTGAATATTAGTAAACAAATGACTGGGTACTGATTTATTTTTTAATTTAATAAATACTCATTATCATCCTCTACAAATTAGTCATTTCTTTTTTTAATTTCTGTTCCCATTTGCTTTAATTTGATATAAGAATACCCCAAACGTCATTACCGTACAGCGTCCCAACCTCACTTTGCACAAGGATGACCTGATTTTTCCCTTTATTTTGAGAAGTAACCTGAAAAACGCTTAACGTATCAAGTTTGTAAACTTTACATGAACATAAATTAAATTTATGTATTTTATTCAAGTCAAATGAATAATATTGTTGAAACTTTAAAGTCTGTCCCTCGATTTTCGTCATTTTAGACGTCATTACCGTACGTCTTTTTTTCTATTGAAATATTGTACTTGCAGTTAAGTAATGTATACAAGAAAATTAGGCGTATTGTTTGATACAAAATTTTATAAAATTGAGCTTGAAATGTCAACTCTTTTTTTGTGAATCCTATATTAAAATGGAAAAGTGCATTTTGACAACAAGAACGTCATTCCCGTACGTGCGTTAAAAACCAGTTTCGGAGTGAGAAAAAATTATAAAAACCATTCCATTACTTGCTTAGCGGTGTTTTCTTGCATAAGTAGGTGGCCTTTTATGACTAAAATGTTTTTCTTTATAAATATTTAAAAAGGCTTAGTCAACTTAATCACGCGAATAACACAGGCTTATTTGCATTATACCGCATTACAGGATCGGATAACCGAGCGGTCCAATGGATTACCAGACTTGTTGCCCCACGATTAGAAGCATACACCCGACTTGACGAGTTGTCAAACCCTCGAAAAAGTTCTAAACGTATATTTAGGAAGGAAGTTCCCCAATTTGGAAGGCATTGTGGATATAGATTTGAAGTTCGTTTCTCCTTAAAAAGCATCATCGTCGGATGGTACCGCAGGCCTGCGGCGAGAATAATTCGCGTGGGACAATTCTTTCGACTCAAGTGTAATTTTTGGTGCGAAAATCATCCCAAAGTGCAGGGAGAGAGTTTATTAACCAAAGTTCGCGTGACGGAAGCTGTGATCTGCAGGTCCATAATATTATGCTCCGGACATGCATATATGCATATGCATATAAGTACTAGCACACATATATATTCATATTCATATTCATATTCGTATGGCGTATGTCGCTAAGCGAAATGTGCACGGCGCCGGCAAATAATTTCGTGAATTGGGGTGGCATCAGCATCAGCTCAGGATGTTGTAATTACCTGACTCCCTGAGACGGATGAGCGGACGGACGGTCGGACGGACGGACGTACCACAGCCACGGAACGGATACGCCCCTTGCGTTACACATATGTTACAACCCCACACCCCAATTTTTATTGCACGGAAGACGATCTTGTGGGAACTCGACGAAGTGTCTTTCTTTGTCTCCACGATTCTGCGTCTTTACACCAAGTGCATGTGGCCATGTATCCATCAGTTCGTCGTAGTTATTATTTTTTCTCTCCTCTTAAAAGAATATGCGGCCGGGGTTCAAGTAAGTGGATGAGTTTGATAATTCTCATAATTTCCAGCTTTTTCATTACCTATATTAAGGGATTTAAAGATATGGCAAATAAGATGGTTCCATGTCTGGGTTCTGTATGAGGGATCCGTATATCCCACATAATCCCGTATGTCACATTCCTCCGTGCTCCATAACACCCCAAACATACTACCCCAACTCAAAACACACACCCGATGTGCCACATTACACCATGTACCATATTACTCTGAACATACCACCATAGCTCAAAACATGGACCCTATGTGCCAAATTACCTTACGTGCCATATTACCTTATATGACATACTGCCGTATGTGTTACATTTCTTCATATACCAGATTACCCCGGCCCGTATGACAGCCTTTTGTTACTCATATTACCCAAAATATACTACCCTAAAAAACATAGATCTGATGTGCTATATTACAGCTACATTACATCATGCGACATATTACCCTATGTGCCATATTACACCTATGTCACATTACCCCATGTCATACTACCGCTTTTTTAATCAAGTTACCAAAATACTACCCCAACCCAAATCATAGATCCGATGTGCCATATGATCTCATGTGCCACGTTAAGCCATGAGTTATATTACCTCATGTGATATATTGCCTTATGTGCCATTTTACTCCATATGCCATATTACTCCATGTCATATTAAAGCATTTGTTGCTGTTCCATATTACCCGAAATGTACTACTCTAACCAACAACATAGACCCGATGTGCCAAATTACCTCATGTTCCACGTTAACCCATGTGCTATATCACCTCATGTGATATATTGCCCTACGTGCCATTTTACACCATATGCCATATCATCCCATGTCATATTACAGCATTTGTTGTTGTCCCATATTGCCTGAAATATACTACTCTAACCAGAAACATAGACCCGATGTGTCACATTACCTCATGTTCCACGTTAACCCATGTGCTATGTTACTTTATGTGATATGTTGCCCTATGTGCCATTTTACACCGTATGCCATATTACCCCATATTATATTACCACCTTTTTTCCTTTAATATAATACATTTCCATAAAAATGATTTGTAAGCTCCGGATTTGTAAGCGGAAAGTCTGGGCTCGATTCTTGCTTCCTATACTTTTTTCCAATTCTTCGTTTTTTCATAAAAACATAAGAAAATTCCCGCTCAATATTCTGGTGGCCAGCGGACACGCTGTAAATGCTTGGCTTAGTTTTTATTTTTAATCCCTACAAATGAAGAAACTTTACTCCCCAATCGACTTTATTTTTTCAATTGCAAATATTTTTTTTAGTAAGAAATACTTAAATGAACCAATAACATATTTTATTAAAACCAATCTGTTCAACTTGGCGCAATTAATTTTTAGCTTTTTACATTTTCATCATTTATGATGGAATGTCTTAGATTTATGTGAATTTGGAAATATTCAGTTTTCGTCAGAAAAAATAGTTTTTACGAAAATGTATGTCAGTCTGTCTGTCTGTTTGTCTGTCTGTTGGTCTGTCTGTTTTCTGACGAGGCAATAACTTTTGAAGGAATTTTTTAATTCAAATTTTATTCCGCACACTGGTTTGTGGCCAAAAAAGACAGGTAATGTTTGTTAGCCAGCTATTTTGGATTAAAATTTGAAAAGTTAGAGCATTTTTCAAATTATTAAGGCCATTTTTTTAAGATTTGAAAATTCCACGTACGGATATTCGTAGTTTTCAGAAACTCGAACAATTTATCTCCACATCTTTTTTAGATAAAAGGAAAATTATCAGCTTCTAAGCATTTTAAAAAAAAAAAAAAAAAAAAAAAATGAAAATCTTAAGCCAAACAACCCACGATGCGAAAAAAGTCAAGATGAGGAAAACGTTGCTTTTTGAAATCCATACCAGATTATCATCACAACTTTTTGAATTTTCTTGAAGAATCGAAAATTCAAAATCTGAACGCACAAAAAATAATTAAAAATTCCATTCCATGAATAGAAAAAAATTTATTTGTAAAAAACTACATTGAAAAGAAAAAGAAAACATTTTTGGACAAACTCTATGAAAAAATTAATAGACAAAAGATGATCACTTGAAGAAGTTATTGCAATTTGGTGATTGTGAATTCTTTTTCGTTAAAGCTCCTTCGACTTCAACAAAAACATTCTCATCATATATTTTAAAACTTCCAAAATTCTTAAATATTTTTTAAACTGATTCGATTTTTTTCTAAAATTTTGTGAAATATTTGAAAATTTTAAAAAATTGCCTCAAAATCTTGCAGGCTTTTTTTTTGTGTTTTTTAAAATGTTTTTAAATCTTTTTAAAATTGCTTTACAAATTTTCCAGAATGAAAAATCAATAAAGATTTTCCCAGGAATCGTTAAAAAATATTATTACTCTCTTGCAAAATTTCAAAATTCTTAAACCTTCTCATTTTTTTATTATTTAAAATTCTATACTTTGTCCTACATTCAATAGAACCTTTTCAAGTTTTTAATTATTTTTGAATGATTTCAAAACTTTTAAATCTCTCTTGAACTAACTCGAATTTTTCCTAAAGTTTTGTAGTTTTGAGAAAACTAAAAAATTGCTTTAAAGTCTTCCCGATTCTTTTTCGAAAATTTCGAAACTCATTTCAGATGTTTTGAAGTTTTTTTTTTAAATTTTCACTTCCGCCATTTTTTTTTAAAATGAAAATCCAATAAAAATCTTCCCAGAAATCTTGACAACATTTTTTATTCTCTTAGAAACTCTAAAAATCCTTAAAAAGAATGTAATTTTTTCCGAAATCTCACGTTCGAAAATCCACATTCTATTTACAATTTTTTGGAAACTTTTCAATGTTTCATGAAAATTTTTTTTTTTTTAATATTTTATAGAAAATTTCCCCAAGAATCTTTAACGCTTTTTTCATTCTCTTGAAAAATTTCAGAATTCTTAAAAATCTTTCAAATTTCATTCCGAAATCTTCGGAACTCTACATTTTAAATTAATTTTTTCGAAATCTTTTCAAGTGTTAAATTATTTTTGAATGATTTTCAAACTTCTTATAATTTCTCCTTTTTATAAAACGCTCAGAAAATTTATTTTTCAAAATTCATTTTCGAACATTCACATTTGGTTCAACATTTTTGGAAAACTTTGCAAATTTTTAATGATTGAAAAATCTTTTTAAAACATCTGAATCATCTAATCTGAATATCCTTTAAAAGTAAAGTACGAGCAGCCAGATTTTTTCATTACGAATATGGGGATCTGAAAAAGGTGCTATTGTACCGAAATTTCGGTACGTGCAGACACTTTCGTAAAATAATTCAAATTTTCACTAAAATATGAAATAGAATAATTTTAGACTTCCCTAGATTTTTTTTCTCTTGAAACCTTTCAAAATTCTTAAAAAGCTTCATAATTTTTTTCAACATCTCTTTTAAGGAAAATTTTTTCAGAATTTTTTTAAAAATTTGAATCATTTTAAAAGATATTTCCAAGTTTTGTAAAAATTTCAAACAAAAAAAAAATCGAAAATTTGTTTGAACATTTGAAACAAAATGCAGATTTTCGAAGATTTTGACATCCGAATGATTTCCTCAAATTTCTAAAAAATATTGTAGATGACTTTAAAGAAAAATTTTGCATTCAAAAATAATTTAAATTTGCACAGATCCTAAATTTTTTTTAACAAAATGTAGATTTTTGAAGGTGAGATTTAAAAAAAAATTGAAGCTTTTTAAGGATTTTTAAAGGTTCCAATATGATTAATGATATCCAATAATACTGAAGAATTTCTTACTGTTCCCGGAAAATTGTTAACTGATTTTTGATCTTGAAAAAGGAATCTTAAGAAAATAATAAAAAATATTTCAGAACATTTCAAAAGATTCCCAAAATTTTGAAGGGAAAGTCTGGAAGATTTTAGGGAAATTTTGATAAGTTTGGAAGATTTTTTCAAACATTTTTTAAAAGGTTTAAAAAACGTTTAGAAAAACAATTTATTTTTATTTTGGCAGGCATATTAAAGTTTGTTCTCGAAATTGTTGAATATTAAGGGTTTCAAATTGCAGCAACAATAATTAACCATAATATAAGAAATATTGTTATAATTATGTAAAAACATTAAAATTAAATCTATTCTTATGAAAACAAATCATTTCTTGAAAAGGGGTCCGGATGTTGGAAAGGGGGTTTGATCAAAAGCTTCTACATAAAGAGCATTTTTACCTGAATATAATCCTGTCAACTTGTTTACATTCCCTATAATTAGAAAAGATCCATATTTAAAGGATCCAGATGCGTATAAACTGTAGTTATTCTTACAGATAATTCAAATCGAAATTTCAAATCTTACATCATTTCTTAATTATTAAATTTTCTTTCCATTTGAAAAAAAACCTGAATCGAAATTTTACATAAGAATTATTTAATAATTGGATTGATTTCGGTAAAACTCGCGAAAAATGTAAAAACAGTAAATATGAAAAGAAATAAATTAAATTTTCAATATTTTTGAAAATTTTTTTACAGTAATTTTCAGTAAGTTCTTACACTACTTTAGATGTGAATTTGGTCGTGGGGGCTAAGGCATAAGTCTAACTCTCACATCACTTTCGGTTCGAATCCCGCCTCGCACTTTGGATGTTTTTTCCTCACTACCCAAAAATCTAGATATTGTGTTTTGAGTTTGTTGAAATATTTGGAAGTTGTAAATTAATTTTGAACCATTTCAAAACTTCGAAATATTGCATAATCTAACTTCAATTTTTTCAAAAAATTTTAATCTTGCAAAATTGCAAAATTTTGCTTTAAAGTCATCCTCATTCTTTTTGGACCTTTTAGGAAATCATTCAAATTTCAAAACATGTGAGAATCTGCATTTTGTTTCAAATTGAAAAAAAATCAAATTTTTCTTTGTTTGATATTTTTTCAAATTTTCAAAAATTCAGAAGCCTTTTAAGAAGTTTGAAAGGTTTGAGAGAAAAATTTTTAAAAATATTTCTGGGAAAGTTCAGAATGATTTTATTTTATATTTTAGTGAAAATTTGAATTATTTTGAATCATATTTAGATGATTTAGAATTTTTTAGAGATTCTTGAATAATTTAAAATTTAAGAAGTTTTTTAAAAATTGTGAACCAAATTTAAATTTTTGAAAATGAGTTTTCAACCAAAAAGTTGTACAGCTTTTTAAGGATTTTTATCGTTCCAAGACAACAAAAATAAATTCTTCAGATTCCTAAGGATATTAAAAAATTTTTCATTTATTTTGAAAAATTAATTTTTAAGAGAAAACTTCAAAAAAATATTTAAAATATTTCAAAAAATTGTAAAGAGAATGTAGATTTTCTGAGAGAATACAAAAATTTTATTCAGATTCCTGAGAAAATTAATAATGATTGTTTATTTAAAAAGATTAATTCAGAAGAAGAAATTTAAAAATATTCCCAAATATCTTAACTGAATTTCAAAATTTTTGAAAAATTATCTGGAAGACTTTAGGTAATTTTTTTGTTTGTTCAAAATTACAAAACTTTAGGAAAAGTTCAAATTAGTTTTAGAGAGATTTAAAAGTTTTGAAATCATTAAAGAATAATTTAAAACATAAACAGATTTCATGAAAATAAAATAAAAATGTAGAATTTCAAAGATTTGAAGAAAATTTAGAAGCTTTAAAAATTCCATTCCCTTTTCCAGCTCCGCCAATTTTTCGGGACGTCTACATCTCTCTAATTTTTTTACCAAATAGTAGAATTTCCAACAATTAAAGATAAATTTTGAACCAACAATGAAATAATTCAATTTTCAATTAAAATGAATTTTCAACAAAATTGTTAAATTTTAAACTAAAAAAATACATTTTCAACTAAAAAAAATAAATTTTCAACGAAAAATGGAATAGTGAAATTTTCAGTTAAAAAAATTGAATTTCCAATTATGCGATTCTACTAAAGCGTGAATAATTAGAGTTAAACAAAAAGATTTATTTTCTACCAAAAAGTCGAGT